>MDKF010082360.1:0-14539 GCA_026770625.1 Nicotiana glauca
AAGTAAGATATTTTAAATCTACTGTTTTTAATGTGTACAACTAAATTTTAATGTTTAAATTTAGTAATATGATTTAATTTTTCCAGGTGCTATTGGGAAGGGACGAGGACAAGGGCTTAAAAGCTCTACCATATCTGCTAGTCAAGGAACGGGAACGATACATAAAAACTCTATCGTTCTTGAGAAAGAGTATATGCAAATTGATATTCCATTGCCTCCATCTACTGATCAAGTTAAGAAATATACCCAAAAGGTTGAAGCATGTAAGTTTTTCCAAATCTCTGGTATTTTTAATAGCATATATTGCTTAAATTAAATGCCAAACTAAAATGGTTTTTTGGTCTAGGTTCTATAGGGAAGGGACGGGAGCAAACTCCTAGATCTTTGTGCTCATCTTCAGGGATTTCTAAAAGCACAAGATTGAATTTTACCATGTCTTCTAATCAAAAAATGCGAACAATAGACAAAGAATCCTTGGTTGTTGATACAGAGCATATGAAAACAAAAATTTCAGTGCCTCCATCTAGTGATGAAGTTATGAAGCACTCCCAAACAATTGAAGCAGGTATGCTATTTCGAAGAGTGCAGTTATTAATTTGTAGAACTGAATTTAATTTCTATAGTTTTTACCAAATTATGCAGTCGTAGGTTCTTCATCTAATCATGGAAAGGTAAAAAAAGTTTGATGGAGGAACAAGTGCAAAGAAGTCGCATCACTTGAAGTAGGACAAAAGCTGAAAGTAACTTTTTACAATAATCGAACGGTTGGAACAAATAGCAAATTGTTTTCGAGGCATTTGGGAAGAATCGTTCGAGACCGTAATATGTGTCCATTGGGCGTATAATCGTGGAATGATATTAAGGAGGAAAAGTTGAATCACATGTGGGCAGATACTGAGGTAACAACTGTAGCCAAGAGTATAACTGTGCATTTTGAGTCATTTAGCTCGACTGCCTTTGTACTGTAACTTTTCCTCCACGACCAAGTATGCGATTTTCATTGAAGTAGTCTGTTGCCTTCTCCAGCTCTGTAGTTGTGAAAAGTTTTGGTTTGTCAATGATCCCTGCATTGATGATAGCTGCTGTTATAGTAAGAGTCCACCATTTCGGTTAAAAAATATTTGTTTCTGTCGTTTGTTCCATCTCTTCTTGAATGTTTTGTACAATAAATAGCTCCTAAACAGTATAAGCAACACTCCAATACTTAAGAACACACCTGTGGATATAGGAGTGAGGAGAATTATGCATTTTAGAACAGCAGACGCGCGCTTAAGAACACACATGTGGCCTCATTTCTTCTATATTTGCAACCTCTATATTATTAAAATTTAGGATGTCTACTGTTTTCTAGATGTAGTTCGGACAGTGTTGACTTTTCAAATGGCTAGGAAGTACAACAGAAAGTGACTTACTGTGGAGAATGATAGTGGAAGCTGGCTTCTTTGAGTAGTATACCAGCTTAAAGAGTGCTCTGTTTTCTGCTCAATACAACAGAAGTGCTCTGTTTTCTGCTCAATACAACAGAAGTGCTCTGTTTTCTGCTCAGTGTTAAGTTCTCTATTTTTTGCCGAATTTAACTTTTCAACTGTGTCATCAAACGCGCGCTTTAGTATCCTTTTCAGTGCTCTATTTTCTTTAAATAATTTTCGATAGTAGAAGGATACTTTTGACTATTTTCCGTTGCCACAATTAAAGCCTAATAGTATCTTGCAATTCATTAACTCAACTCGCATTTTGATTATTGTAGGATAAATTTGAGAGTGTTGACATGAATGATCATCGTGATCATATCTTCGTATGGATGAAAGAGTTATGGAACAAATGGAGAGGACACTTGCATGCAAAATATGTGAAGGATAAGCCACTCCAACAGTCTCTTAAGAATATTCCAAATGGAGTAGACAAGAAAGAATGGGAGTGGTTAGTAAAGGAACATTTTTCTTCAGAAAGTTTTCAGGTATGCCTAGTGATTTAATAATATATTTCGCTAAAGCATCTGCACCCTGATTCCCCTCCCTAGCACTTCAGCTGAAAAGTTGATGTTTCAAGAGCTTATGTCTGGATCATTTCAGATATACATGATGGCTGACATGAACTCTCGTCTAAGTTTCACTTATTTAAGTTATCGAATTATGTATTTGGATGTGTAGTTTCACTTATTTAAGTTATACTAGTACTTATTTCTGAAGCTATTTGTCACAAAGAAAGTTTGTAAAATGAGTTCTCCAAGACTAATATCAGCTCTACGAGTTATGCAATTTGGTATACATAACTGTCGTTTGGGATGTATTAGGTTGTCTCCCTGTATCTCTTTTGCCCAGGGGTTCTTCCCTTTCATTTGCTTTTACAAGTATTCCCCAGAATAATTATAAATCTATGACCTTTGCATATATATGATTCGTTGAGAGTATATACTTGACATGCAATTCTGCTAACTCACGCAATATTTGGGTTGTAAAATAAAATGCTGCAGTTATGTCCTCTCCTATCTCTGTGCTTTGTTGTGATAGAATATTCTTTCAACATGTGAATTGCTTATTGTCTTAGGTCTTCATGTATCTTGAGATCATATGCTGGCAAAGTGTGGAAGAAAGTCTGATAGTCATCGCATTTCTGGTTGCTAATATTCATTATATCTATGCTGAGGACTAGATGTACTATTTCTCCCTCGCGTGAATACTGTGGCACGATATTCCCTAGTGTGAATTCTGAAGTTCTATGATGTTATGATATTGTTCTTCTATGTACTATCAGAGACTATTGACTCTCGTTCTTTTGGTTATTGATTAGGTTGGCACCTTTAGTGAAAGATAGTCATGTCTTTCTTTTGTTTGACTGACTATATGCCGGTATCCAATTTCCCTCAAGTTGTTATTATTCTTATCTTTTAATTCCACTATTTCCACTTGTACTTGAAATTGTAAGATGTATAATAGGTTGTGTTAACTACTAGTGATGAAGTTACTATCAACATACCCTTGTTGAGTACACTCCTGCTGGCTTTGTTGGCCATGAGCATCATTTTATTGCACTGTACTAGTTCCTGGTATAGGAGCCAACTTAGGTGTAGCAGCTTCCGGAGGTTGACCACGGGGCAGTGGAGGGGGTAAAGCTGATGGCTTTTCATATTGAGTAACATTAGTTTCTGGATTCCAGTAGTACAATAACCCAGTACTGCAATCAATTAAGCCTTTCCAAGGTTGCGGTAAAGTTGGATCATCGGGTGCATAACGAGGTCCTAAGGAAGCCGCAGCTGCCTCAACAGTTGCCATACTAAAGCTACCTTAAATCAGAAACTTTGACCGAAACTTGTCATTATATCTATGCTTAGGACTAGATGTACTGTTTCTCCTATGTCTTTCCCTTCTTAATAATCTCACAACTCAACTAAGTTTATTAAATTTCTTACATTTAGTCTTAATGTTTCACAAATATAGGCGAGAAGCAACATGAATGCGGCAAATCGAGCTAAGTTGAATATGCTTCATCATATTGGTAGCAAGCCTATTCGCGAGATCATTTATCAAAAGGTATTATCATAAAATTTCTATTTTCCTAATGAAAAATATTTACGAGCTGTTATTTGACATGTTTGCCTTTGATGTAAAGGGCGGAAAAGATGGCAACCCACCGGATTTGGCAACTATTTTCTTTGAGACCCGTAAGAAATATAACAAGCTTGTTGAACCTGAAGCAATTGAAAAACATGTATGTTTGGTAAATTGAATATGTAAATTACTTGAAATTATGGTGGATTCAGATTGTAAATGTGTTTTTATATATTTTGTAGGCTCAAATCGAAGAAATAGTTCAAGCTGATCTATCTCTACCTAGCATAGAGATTGTAGAAAAATGTTGTGGACCTCAAACTCGTAGCCATGTGTTTGGATTTGGGGGTGGAGTGAAGGCGAAAGACTTGAAAGGTGGAACTTCTTCAAAGGTTGAATTACTGTCCGCGCTACGTTCAACTCGAGAAGAAAACAAATCTTTGAATGAGGAAAACAAATCCTTGAATGAGCGCTTGTCTACCTTAGAAGATAAGATGAAAGAAATGAGGAAAATGAGAGAGTACTTCACTGCTCAACAATCACATGTCCCGCTTGCGACGACATCTCCTGTTTCAACTGAATGACCACTATTTTTGTCTGCTGACCAAGTTAGTCACTATATGCCCAACTTTTTAATTTTTATTCAAGATTTGCATATAGTCAATCTTGGATGATAAATTCATAATTTGGTAATTTATTCCTTCTAATTTCTAGAACCCAAGATTTCTGAGTTAAGCGTGAAATAGATCATGAGCTGGAAACATCTCTAAAGTTGGTTATGTGCCATTTTTTGAAGTCAAAGGGCAGTAAATTTGTCACTTTAGTTTGTTATTCTAGCTGGTTGCTCTTTCTGTATGAGTCTGAGCGCTCTTATCTCTTTTTGCATTATTGAAGTTAAAAGCATTCCTGTGTCTGGTGCTTTAACTCCAGAAGTATGAGCCACATCTGATTGATTACAGGTAGAAATTGATTACTTATAGCAGAAAATTCTACCATCGTTTTTTCTTCACTTCTTGTTTTTGTGTTTTCTGAAAAGTTTCAAGTATTGATCTACCATGTTATTACTAATACTACTACAGAAAAATGTACTCTACGCTTTTCTACAGCCTACTTTATTCATACACTTTGCTCCTCATATTTCTTAAGATATTTTATTTTTTCTTTACTTGTGACAAGCAGAATAAGAAAAACGATCTTGTTCATAACTATGGTAATGAGAAACACTAACAATTTGTCAAACGTGCCACACAAATCTACACTAGTCAGCAACCAAAATTATAAAAAAAAATTTCTGTTCATCATTTATATGTTGCTGATACAACACACTTGTCCGATGTTTCTAGAGCTCTTCAGCTTGGTTCACATTTGAATCCCTCTCAGCTGCAGTAACGACCTGCTTTTTATGATCTGCAGAAGCCCTTTTAACATGGTTGTTTCCTAATAGTAACAGATTCTAAAGTTCAACTACTTCTTGGTTTAACATGGCTGTTTGTGGACCAGCAATGGAGTGACTGGTAGCGTCTCTGGTATATGTCTGTTTGTGGACCAGCAATGGCTGTTTAACATGGCTGTTTATCGCTAGCGTCTCTGGTAGATGTCAGCCAAATACAGTAATTTCCTAAATTAGAATCTTTGAAGTTTGGTTGCAATTTCTACCCCTTTTTTGGTGCTAATGAACGAGAACAAGGAAAGGTCAACTGGTGATCATTGGATTCAAACTGATTATTCTTTTATATTTCTCGGTAGTCTACTCGGTTAGCTCACATTTAGGAAATTTCCTATGTTGCTAGTTTGCACTGTATTTGTATCCAAAAAATTGCTTGGCTTTCTCGTGGTCTGCCAAGCCATGTAGTATTTTGTCATTGACTCACAACCTGAATGCGTGAATTGAACTGAACTTTCCAGGCTCTTGGTCAAGCTAGAAATTAGCCTAGTGATGTTGTCTGTTCATAATAGTTGGTATCTTGAATGGTAAATCTCGAATTGTCGTACTGGAATTTATCAAAGCAAAGTAAGATTAACCATTCCAAAGCTTTTCTAATTATTTTTTCTTATATTCTTGTATCCTTGTTGATGTTGCTGGATAACACCTCGTAATTTAGACTGCTTTTGGGGTAAGCGATTTAACTATTGCTCATTTTAAATTATAAATGCTATTTTACCAATAGTTGTTTACCATTTTTTTTCAATCTTTTGTACTTATAGGTTTTGAAGATTGAAGCTACAAGTCAAGATGCAAGCTTAGAAGATGCACAAGCTCATTATTATTTTGCTAAAAATGTTATGCAAAACTTGATATCATAGTCTAGCTTAGGATGATAGCTAAGTTTTTTTTGTTGAGGTGTTGAGAAAACATAGAAAGTAACATCATCATGGGATTTGACCTTGATATCTTATCTTTTTATATCTAGATTTTTCGATAACAATTTGATATTTATTGATAAAATTACTTTTTATTGCATTGAGCTTTTAGGACTACTCATGGTTATTAATAGACCATGAATATTTCGCTAAATTATAAATTATTTTAAATAGGGACGTCGTCTCTAAAAATAATCTAGGACCAGTTAAAGGTTGGTCGCGAAAATGGTTTAACGACCAGATGTTTTGTCGGTCTCTAATAGATTACTTAGGACCAATTGGTGTTAGTCGCTAAAAAGATTTAACGAAGGGAATATATATATTTTTCATCGTCTATTAGGGACGACAAATGTAGTCTCTAAATGTTATTTACGACCAGATTTTCAGTCCGTCCCTAAAAGGCCATTTAGGACCAAATATTGTTGGTCTCTAAAACGATTTCACGACGGGAATAATTTTTTTTCATCGACTACTAGAGACGAGAAATGTGGTCTCTAAAAGTATTTAAAGACCAATTTTTTGCCCGTCTCAAAAGTGATTTAACGACCAGCTATAAAGAACCGTCGTTATTGACATTTAGCGACGGAGGCTATTACGATGGGTTGCGACCAGCCTTTTCCCTTCGTTATTTACCCTTTTAGGACCGGTGTTTTACTTTTAGGGACCAGATTTCCCTTCCTTAAAGGCCGTTTTTCTTGTAGTGGTGGGAAAGGATAGATATGGATATGATGACCGGTACGCTAATACCACATGTAGACCCTCTTTTGAGGAGTGATTACCGAGTATTGCATTGATGTGATCCATATTTTTAATAAACCTAGGACCCTCCCCACTTCCTTCTCTTCCCTTTCTTTTAAAAGCAATGCAATTCCTTAATTAAAATAAGCCTTAATTGCTCTTTCATACTTTGTGTACCTTGAAACGGTTGTTTATTAAAATCCCCTCTTTTTTGAGCCTTATTTGCTTATATGTTAATTGCTCCAAATTCACAAAGAACTATGTTGCCGGGAACCCCACTAGTGGATCTTGAGGGGTGCCTAACACCTTTCCCTTAGGATAATTTCAAGCCCTTAACCTATCTCTGGTTATCACGCAAACTTAGAAATAAACCCTGTAGGTGTCCTAATGCACCATAAATCATTAGGTGGCGACTCTTCAAAAAATACAAAACCCAGTTCCAAAAAGGAACGAGTTTCCCTATACCCAAATTGTCATAAACCCGATTCTCCCGGCGGAAGGAGAGAAAAAAGGGGGCGCGATAGCATGGCGACTCTGTTGGGGATATTAGGCTTTTACCATTTCAGATTGTTCTTGTGAATTTGTACCTTCCCTTTATATGTAATTACTTGTTTAAATTCTTCTTTTCAAGCATTTAATTCCTTTTACAAAACTGACTTATTTTCTTCGTTTCTTTTCTTTTATTGCTACTTTAAATTGTAAACTGCTGTATTTACTACTTTCATAACATGCAAATACGTGACAACATGCTTTTTAATTATTGCATAATCATACTCAACATCATATTCTACTCGTGCCAAAGAAATACCATAACAATAGTTATAATGAGTGGTTACACTCTTCCTATATTATTACCCCATAAATCCGGAAAGGCATATTTGCGGTACAACCAGTCGATCAACGGTGTAGTTGGGGGTTCCGTGCCTTTCCCTCTTGAGTTGTCCTCTCAAGGGTACCAGTCTAAAACCCTATAGAAACCGTACTTTGTTAAAAAATACGCATGTATCATGGTCAAACCTAGCCGGGTCAGTTATGTTGTCCACATAATGATCCTTTAAGATAGCCTTGTCCAAAGTCCATTGGGTTTCCCTAAACCCAAACAGACATCACCACGTCCTGTGCATTTACTTGGAGAACTAAAATGCGCCATGCTTATTGTTGGTATTAAATAGTCGAGTCACCTTATTTTCCGTGCAGGAATATGCGGCACGATATCCCCAGCTTCGGAATGGTTAATATACCCACACTTTTGCTCGACTGGTGGAGGAATCTTGCATCAAATGACCAAATAAATGAATGGAAGGAAAGGGCTATCAAAGCTAGCGAAAATCTAGATTATCTGGAATACAGCCTGTTAAAATTGGAAGGAAAAGTGTCCATGACTGCCAGAACGCTCAGGGAAACGAAGGACATCTGGCGAAGGCATTCTTGCTAATAAACCTATGTGAGCTTGAATATCTGATCAACGAGAACATTCAACCTGGGGAAGGTCCTTCTGGGACCGAGTAGATAGGAGTTTATTTTTTTCGCTTTATAAATGTAATAAGGCCAATGACCATTAGTGACTCTCATTTCCTGTTTATTTAAGTGTCAATTCGGGATTCATCTATGTTATCGATAAAATGAGGCATTTAGCATCCTAAGTTCTCAAAATTAACTTGTCGCTAGGCCTACCTCGGGCACAATGAGGCTCCCAAATTAGGAGATGCTTTATATTCATGCACTACGTGTTTAAATATTGCCATACGTTTTATATCCTCACTAACTTGGTTACCTTTTATTTTGGTTTTGTTATTCCATTTCCTAAAGGTTAGTTCGTACACTATGGCAATATCAATCTATTCCACAAGATCCATGGGCCCTCCACTCACTCCTCCTCTAAGTGCTGTTAAGAACAAGAACAAGGGCAAAATGAAAGATTTGAACGTCAGAAAAGAGATCACAACATCAGAGGCCATTGATGGCCATGGTATTCGGGTTCCCAATGAAAATGTGTCGCAACTGGAGTAGAAATTGATGAGGTTTCAAGAAGAGCTTGACCAGATTAGGAATCTGGGCAACCTGTCCTTCTCCCTCAACACCCCAGACACCATCTTCCCCAGCGGCCAAAATCCCACACCTCCACAAAAGCAACCAAATCATCCCACTATTCCAACAAAGAACCAATGCAACACTTGCCACACTCCAAACAACAATCCGTTACTCATCCCCGAACCACAAAACTCGTCAAATGACCACTTCCACACCCACAACAACACCATTTACGTAGAAACCATGCCACTACACCCAACCCATATCTTGCACCCCTAAGTCTGAGGAGAAGGATTTCCTCATCAGGAATTTGGCTGAAGAGATTAAGAATTTGACAAGCCGAATCCAAGTCGTCGAGGGAAGTAAAGGTATTGAAGGGTTGAACTATGAAGATCTCTGCATACAACCAAATGTTAAACTGCCAGAGGGGTACAAACCTCCCATGTTCGAGATGTTTGATGGTACAAGAGATCCAAGGGTCCACCTGGGAACATACTGCGACAAGCTGGTCATGGTAGGAAAGGAGGAAAGGATTTGCATGAAATTATTCATGAAGAGTCTGAAGGATGACATGCACAAATCCAGAAATGGTCAAGTTAGGTAGGTATGGCTTCTGATTTCATGGACATGTTCAGATTTAATACAGAAAATGCACCGGATGTATTCTACATTCAGAATATGAAGAAGAAGCCTATAGAAACATTTCACGAGTACGCTACTCGCTGGAGGTTGGAAGCTGCTAAGGGCAAACATGATTTAGAGGAGGAACAAATGAACAAATTCTTCTTTCGAGCTCAGGACTCGCAATATTATGGACGGCTAATGTTGATTGAAAATCATAAGTTTTCCGACATCATCAAGGTGGGGGAACGAATTGAATCAGGTATCAAAAGCGGCATGGTTACAAACTTCGTGGACTTGCAAGACACAAATAAGACCTTGCAGTCTTGTGGTGTGTCTAAAAAGAGAGACATGGGGGCCGCAATGGTTGCACAAAGGACCAAGTCTGCCCTTAAATACCAAACCTACCCTATACCTCCACTTACATATCAGTCCACTCAAAACTACCAAGCCTCAGCACAGACTTATCAGTCACCTCCACCTCTCACATATCAGCCTACCTCGCCCAGATATTCCCAACCTGCATACGTCTACCAAGCCTACAATGCCCGGGGTATATGTGTGTATCATGCTTGTGTTTGAGGAAGCACAACCCGCAAAGACACCAGTACCAATTGAGGTTGAATCCATGTCTCTGGCAAATACACCCGTACCATTTGAGGTTGCAATCTTGCCACCCAAGGCACATGTTTCATTCAAAGTAAAGATAGCCGCATCGGTCCCAGTGGCGATGTCTACCATGCCACCATTCTATACAAATATTGTACCCTGGGACTAGACGGCCTGAGGCGAGAAGGAAGGGCAAGGTAAAGATTGAAGAAACTATCGCAACACAGGGTATGACGAGAACTGGTAGAGTCTATACCCCCTAAACATCTGGCTGAATCAAGTAAGCAGGCCTCCAACAGACCGCCCCTCATTGAGAAAGGTCCGAATGACCTTTGGAGGAAAATACAGGACAAAGAATATTCGGTCATCGACCAGTTAAACAAGACGCCAACACAAATATCCATTCTCTCTTTGCTACAAAATTCTAAGACGCACAAGAATGCTCTATTAAAGGTGCTAAATGAAGCGTACGTACCAAGTAATATCACTAGCGGGAGTGGATAATATGGTAGGACAAGTGCTGGAAAGCCATAAGATCACCTTTTGTGAGGACGAGATACCACCTGAAGGGCTGGGGCATAACAAAGCATTGCATATCACTATGCAATTAAAAGATAATTTCATCACTAGAATCCCGATCGATGGAGGTTCCAGCCTTAACATTTGTCCGCCGGTAACACTCAAGAAGTTGGGTAAAGGGATGCATGAGATAATGGATGGAGCAATCAATGTGAAAACCTTCGATGGTTCTCAGAGGTCCACCATTGGTAAGATTAGTCTATGCCAGCAGATGGGACCAACCTGGTTCGAGGTTGATTTTCAAGTAATAAATGTACCTGCGTCTTACACCTTGTTACTGGGACGACCATGGATTTATGCTGCTGGGGCCGTAGCATCAACGTTGTATCAGGCAGTAAAGTTTAAATAGGATCACCAGTAAGTGATCATTCATGGCGTGCTACCCTATATATAGTCGCTAGACCATTCCGGCGATCGAGGGAAGAAGAATGTTGGGTGGAGAATCCTATCACCAACCTATCACCATATTGAGCGGGTCAATACTACCGACAAAGACAAATGGTGGGATAGCAAAATTGAGACTATATTGAGTTAGAGTGGGTACGAACCTGGAAAAGGGCTCGGCAAGAACCTCCAAGGAATCTCTAAACCCATAAAACTCAAGAAACATGGCACTACCTTTGGTTTGGGATATGAATACACCTGGGAAGAATTCAATAGCTGGTCGCCACCATGGCATGGTCCTTGATATCCATTGGAACAGTCAATACCGCCTTTGGAGCAGACTTTTCAACAGGATGACATTGTTTATGGGACAGACAAAGAAGAAGCACTTTCTGCGGTGAAGAATCTATTCTTAGAAGACGATGACATGAATTGTTGTGTTTTTTTGAGGAGGGGGAGGAAGGTCCTTCCATACAAGCTGTGAGTAGAGGAGCATACCTCAACAATTGGACCATCAGGACCGCCAGAGCCCGGTGAGCCTCGGGGTAGCAAGGCTAAATAAGCATCATACACTATTTTATTTTTATTAGATGATTTTTCTTTCCGCATTTTTTTCCCGCAATAAGATCTTCAATGTTCAAAACAGTTATGGAATTTATCAAAGCATTTAGATTTTTATTATGAATCAAAACTCATTATTATTTTTCTCTCATTACTTTATTTACACAACATTACTATTACTTATCTTGATGAAGCAATTACTGTGACATGCAATGGGAAAACACAACAAACAGACATCGACTCAAAAGAAGATGACATACCAGAAGAGATTGTCAGAGCAGTTAAGAACTTTGAGAACAGACCTAAGTGCAACCTGGATGAGATAGAAATTGTTAACCTGGGAGATGCAGAAAATGTCAAGGAAACATGAATCAACGTTCCCTTGTCGCCAGCAGATAAGAACTAATACACAAATTTCTAAGAGAATTATGAGGACATATTTGCCCGATCCTATGATGACATGACTGGTCTAAGTACTTCTACTGTGGCCCATAAACTGCCAACTGAACCGACATGTCCGCCGGTAAAGCAAAAGCTCAGGAAGTTAAAGCTAGATATAAGTTTGAAAATCAAAGAAGAAGTCACTAAGCAAGTCAAAGCTAAGGTTTTCAGGGTAGTTGAGTACCCGACATGGTTAGCCAATATTGTGCCAGTGCCAAAGAAAGACGGGAAGGTAAGAGTCTCTGTAGACTACCGGGATCTCAACCGGGCCAGTCCAAAAGATGACTTCCCCTTTCCCAAGGTACACATCCTGATCGATAACTGCGCCAAGCACGAGTTACAGCCATTCGTTGATTGCTTTGCTGGCTATCATCAGATCTGAATGGATGAGAAAAATGCTGAGAAAACGGCTTTCATTATGCCGTGGGGAATGTATTGTTACAAAATGATGCGTTTCAGTTTGAAGAATGCAGGGGCCACCTACATAAGGGCAATGAGTACCATTTTTCACGATATAATACACAGAGAAATCGAGGTATATGTGGATGATATCATCATTAAGTCCAGTAAGGACACTGATCACATGGAAGATTTGAGGAAGTTCTTCAACAAATTACGAAGGTACAACTTGAAATTGAATCCTGCAAAGTGTGCATTTAGGGTTCCCGCCGGAATGTTTTTTGTGTTTATTGTGAGCCGCCGAGGAATAGAATTGGATCTATCAAGGTCAAGGCCATTCAGGAACTTCCATCGCCAAAGAACAAGAAGGACGTGATGAGTTTATTGGAAAGACTTAACTATATCAGTCGGTTCATAGCAGAGTCTACAGTTATCTGTGAGCCAATCTTTACAATGTTTAAAAAGGGATGCCGCAACCAAATGGACTGATGATTGCCAAAAGGCCTTCGACAGAATCAAGGAATACCTGTCTACACCAACATTCTTGGTCCCGCCAAAGCCAGGTAGACCCCTATTACTCTACATCGCAGTACTAGATGGAGCCTTCAGTTGCGTTTTGGGGTAGCATTATGAAACGGGGAGAAAGGAACAAGCCATTTACTGTCTCAGCAAGAAGTTCACCCCTTACGAAGCCTAGTCTTGTCTTTTGGAGCACACCTACTATGCTTTGACTTGGGTGGCTCAGAAGGTGAGACATTACTTCTCTGTCTATACCATATATCTCATATCAATGATGGATCCATTAAAGTACATCTTTCGGAAACCCATGCCCACTGGCAAGATAGCCAAGTGGCAAATCCTGCTAAGTGAATTCGATATCGTGTATGTAACTAAGAAGGCGGTCAAAGGACAAGCATTAACAGACCACATTGTTGAAAACCTCGTGGATGGAGAATATGAACCTTTGAAAACATATTTTCCTGATGAAGTGGTATCATTCATAGGAGAAGACATTGTAGAATCCTATGATGGTTGGAGAATGTTCTTCGATGGAGCAACAAACTTCAAAGGAGTTGGCATAGGAGTAGTCTTGGTATCAAAAATCGGTCAGCATTATCCAGTGTCTTTCAAGCTCAGGTTCCCCTGCACCAACAATATCGCTAAGCATGAAGCCTGCATCCTAGGGCTCAAGATGGACATTGACATGAACATTCAAGAGTTGCTAATAATAAGAGATTCAAACCTTCTTTTACATCAGGTACGAGAAGAATGGGAAACCAAGAACTCCAAGATTCTCCCGTATCTACATCATGTAAAGGAATTAAGAAAGAGGTTCACGAAGACAAAGTTCCGACATGTCCCCAGAATTCATATGCCTAGCCTCAGAGCCCTCAGAAGTATCGCTACTAGGCTGAAACAAGAAAATGTTCTTCCATTAAGCGACGATAATAATGCGATCAGCTATACCGGGAGAAACATCATGTATCACATCTGTAGTACCATTACGGTTCTTCAATTTTCTATTTATAATAAGCGGTTCGCGTCGCGTAAGATTCAGTAGGAATGAATTAAAGGCATATGCCTCTAAGGATCAAATCACACGATAAGGAATCAAAAAGGGAAGTACTCCTAACAGTCCTGCAGCCTCCTGAGGATAAGTACAGACGTCTCCGTACCGATCCACGAGACTCTACTAGACTTGCTCATGATCCGTGAGACCCTAGGAACCTAGTGCTATGATACCATATTGTCACGACCCAAAATCCACTAAGGGTCGCAATGGCGCCGGACACTGCTGTCACGCAAGCAAACCAAATTACTTGATGAAGTTCTCATTTTTAACAATCTTGAAAACTAAGATTTTCCTTTAAATTTTCATAAATAAAAAGGTGACTACTTCAATTCCAATTAAATAATAAGTAATTAATACAAGGTCATTCAAAACCATCCCACAACCCGGTGTCACAAGTGCATGAGCATCTACTAATAAGGAAATAAAATACAACATCAGTCTGGAATATAGTGGACATGAAGTAAATACAATATACGGGAAGGTACTACCCTAGCTGCGGGCCCCCTCAAGTAGTGCAAATCACCTAGTCCCCGAATCATCTGTGCTGCTACGCCCAGGAGGCCACTAGAGTTACATATACCTGTACAACAAAAATGCATAGAAGTGTAGTATGAATACGAAAACAACGTGTACTCAATGAGTATCCCGTCTAATCTCGAAGAAGTAGAGACGAGAGGTCGACTTCAACACTTGC
>MU775142.1:8847-21134 GCA_026770625.1 Nicotiana glauca
TTTTTTTTTCCGTCAATGTTATTGATTCCAAAAGAGGGGTATGAAATAAAATAAATAAGGCTCAAAAGGGGAAACAAAGAGTAAAGTGTTTAGATAACAGAACAAATTGCCTACGTCATTCCAATCTCCGAAACAAATGCCAAGTACAAACCATCAACAATTATATCAAAGAAATCATACATAATATCTCTTGATGGCATCAAAATTGATAGCTATATCTATGCATTTCCTTCGGTATCTGTTAAACGTAAAGCACTATTGGACAACACTAGTCACAATGAACGGTCCTTGCCAATTCGGGGTGAACTTGCCCTTTGCTTCAGCCTGATGTGGAAGGATACGTTTCAACACTTGATGCCCCACTTTAAACTTCCGGGGATGCACCTTCTTGTTATATGCTCTTGCCATTCTCTTCTGATACAATTGGCCATGACATACTGCTGCCAACCTTTTCTCATCGATCAAACTCAATTGTTCCAAACGGGTTTTAATTTACTCATCATCATCAATCTCAGCCTCGGCGACAATCCGAAGAGATGTGATTTCAACATCCGTAGGTATCACTGCTTGAGTGCCATATACCAACGAATAAGGAGTTGCACCTACTAAAGTGCGAACAGTAGTGCGATAACCCAACAACGCAAATGGTAACTTTTTATGCCATTGCCTGGAACCTTTTACCATTTTTCGCAGTATCTTCTTTATGTTCTTGTTGGCTGCCTCGACTGCTCCATTTGCCTTGGGGTGATATGGGGTGGAATTGCGATGTGTAATCTTAAACTGTTGACATACTTCTTTTATCAAATTGTTGTTAAGATTAGCACCATTATCTGTGATGATTACCGTTGGGATTCCAAATCGACAGATGATATTTGAGTGAACAAAATCAACCAACGCTTTCTTGGTTACAGACTTGAAAATTTTGGCCTCAACCCACTTGGTGAAATAATCAATGGCTACCAGAATGAACCTATGACCGTTGGATGCTGCTGGCTCAATTGGTCCAATGACATCCATGCCCCAAGCAACGAAGGGCCATGGTGCCGACATTGTATAAAATTTTGATGGTGGAGAATGAATCAAATCTCCGTGTATCTGGCACTGATGACATTTGCACACAAAATTGGTACAATCTCGCTCCATAGTGAGCCAATAATGACCTGCTCGGAGAATTTTCTTTGCCAGCACATATCCGCTCATATGTGGTCCATAGACTCCCGAATGTAATTCAGACATGACAACTGTAGCTTGTCTAGCATCTATGCATCTCAGCAATCCAAGGTCTGGTGTTCTTTATACAAAACTCCTCCACTGAAGAAAAATCCACTTGCCAACCGTCAAATTGTTCTCTTTTGATCTCCCGTGGCTTGTACAGGGTATATCCCCATTCTAATGTACTCCTTGATATCATGGAACCATGGTTCACCATCGAGTTCTTCTTCCACCAAGTTACAGTAAGCATGCTGATCGTGGACTTGAATATGCAAAGGATCAACATAAGCTTTGTCTGGATGGTGCAAAATTGCTACCAAGGTAGCCAAAGCATCGACAACCTCATTATGTACCCTTGGAATATGCTTGAACTCCACTGATCGAAACCGCTGACAAAGATCATGCAAACATTGTCGGTACGGTATGAGCTTCAAATCCCGTATTTGCCATTCTCCTTGAATTTGATGTACCAGAAGGTCCGAATCTCCCAAGACCAAAACTTCCTGGACATTCATGTCTGCAGCTAACCTTAAACCCATAATGCATGCCTCATATTCAGCCATATTGTTGGTACAATAGAAACGAAGCTGAGCCGTAACATGATAGTGATGCACTGTTTCAGAAATATGCACAGCCCCTATTCCAACTCCTTTCATGTTTGCAACCCCATCAAATAAAAGTTTCCAACCTGGTTTTCCAGTTAGTTCTAGCTCATCAATATGCATCACCTCTTCTTTAGGAAAATAATTCCTCAATGGCTCGTAATTTTATCGATCGGGTTCTCGGCCAAGTGATTGGCCAGTGCTTGGGCTTTTATTGCAGTCCTCATCAAATAGACGATGTTAAACTCCGTGAGTAATATCTGCCACTTCGTAAGTTTCCCTGTGGGCATAGGCTTTTGAAAAATATACTTCAATGGATCCAAGCGTGAAATGAGGTAAGTAGTGTAGGATGACAAATAATGTTTCAACTTCTGTGCTACCCAAGTTAGGGCGCAACATGTCCTCTAAATGTGAGTGTACTTAACCTCATAAGTTGTGAACTTCTTGTTAAGATAATAGATGGCTTATTCCTTCCTGCCAGTGATGTCATGCTGACCCAGTACATAACCAAATGCATTTTCGAGGACTGTCAAGTAAAGAATCAAAAATCTCCCTAGTTCAGGTGGGACCAACACATGTAGGTTTGACAAGTACCCTTTTATCTTATCAAATCCTTCTTGGCATTCCTCAGTCCACTCAATCGCAACATCCTTCTTCAACAATTTGAAAATAGGCTCACAAGTTGTCGTGAGCTGAGCAATAAACCTACTGATGTAGTTCAATCTCCTAATAGACTCATCACTTCAGTCTTGTTATTTGGGGGTGGGAATTCTTGGGCGGCTTTGATCTTTGATGGATCTAACTCAATGCCTCGCCGACTAACTATGAATCCTAACAGCTTTCCGGATGGAACGCCAAATGTGCACTTGGCAGGGTTAAGCTTGAGGTTGTACCTGCGAAGCCTTTGGAAAAACTTCCTTAAATCTCCGACGTGGTCGGCCTGCTACTTTGACTTTATGATCACATCATCCAAGTACACCTCAATTTCTTTATGTATCATATCGTGAAACACAGTAGTCATTGCCCTTATGTAAGTTACCCCAACGTTCTTCAAACCAAATGGTAGTACACGGTAGCAATAAGTTCTCTACGACGAGATGAATGCCATCTTTTCTGCATCTTCCTCATCCATTAGAATCTGATGATACTCCGCATAACAATCCACAAAAGATCCAATATCACACTTTGCACAATTATCAATCAAGATATGGATATTGGGTAGTGGGAAGTTATCTTTTGGGCTTGCTTTGTTGAGATTGCGATAGTCAACGCATACTCTGATCTTGCCGTCTTTCTTTGGTACTGGCACAATATTAGCCAACCAATCGGAATATCGAGTGACTTGAATAACCTTTGCATCCAACTACTTAATTATTTCTTCCTTAATATTCACACTCATATCATTTTTTGAATTTTCTTAATTTTTGCTTGACGGGAGGGAACCGGGTCAGTGGGCAATTTGTGAATCACTAAATCAGTACTTAAACTCGACATGTCGTCATATGACCTTGCAAAACTGTCTTTGAATTCAATAAGCGCTTTGATTAATTCTTCCCTGATATTTGGTTCAAGATGGACGCTTATTTTAGTTTCTCTGATGTTATCTGCGTCCTCTAGATTGATGGCTTCTGTATCATTCAAGTTGGGTTTGGGTTTTTCTTCGAAGTGACTTAGTTCCTTACTAATCTCTTCGAAGGCTTCATCCTCATCATATTCTGACTCATCCTCATAATCTACTTCTTGAACTATTATTTCGGAGTTAGATTGATTATTAAGACTGGGCTGAGGATTCCTCATGCATGCCATGTCATTAAAACCAGCGTAAAAAGAACTGTACAGAAAAGAAAAAAAGAAAAAGAAGAATAAAAATATCAGGAATGATGAAGAAGAGAAATTTCATTTTTTTGGAAGATACAAGATAACAAGGTTTGCACACTTAGACAGACAGAAAAATAAAATCTGGATTACATCCCTGGAATAATCCAGACAAACTTGAAGGAATATTAGAGCGAACTACCAAGACTCCTTCCGAGCGGGGAGAGGAGTAGCCTTCCAATTATTGAGCTTTTTTGCTGGCCCTACAAATTGCACTTCCGCGTTACTATGACCTTCTCCACTTTCCACCATGTTCACACCATCGAACAAATTCTCAAACCTTTCTATCAACTCTTTATCAAGATCGATCATAGGACCTGGAACTGTTGTCACTGGGCATCTTCTGGTACCGGGCTTGAAAAATGATCTGGAGAGACATGGGACCGGCTTTGGAAGGACCGATGCCCTCTGTTTTAACTTTCTGGCTCTTCTGATGTCTGCGGCCGTGGGTTTGAATCCTAGATTGAATGTTCCCAAGTTTTCAGGGAGAGACACTAGCTGTATGATGCCCTGCAGAGATGAACCCAACCCTTTCCCAAGCACAAAACCATTCCTCAACATTTCATAGGTTACCATGATGGATACGGAGGTTATATTTAGATTCAGAATGTATTTCCCTCTGGAATTTTCTCGACCAACATTGTGTCAAAAACCTGGTAGACCCATGGCCCCTTGTCATCTTCTACTTTGATGAACGGTACAATGGCGTCACTCCGAGTGCGCAGATTATCCTCACCATGCACCATAATTTCCTGTCTATTCCATTCAAATTTAACCATCTGATGTAGGATAGATGGCACTGCTTTGGCGGCATAAATCAAGGGTCACCTTAACAAAAGGTTGTAAGAAACTGCCACATCTAGCACTTGGAATTCCATAGTAAACTCAACGGGCCCTATTGTCAGCTCCAACACTATATCCCCGATTGAATTTTTGCCTCCGCCGTCGAACCCCCAAACGCAAATATTGTTCTTATAGATTCTATCATTATCCACTTTCAATTTGTTCAGCTTGGAGAGAGGGCAAATGTTCGCACTAGACTCATTATCGATCAAAACTCGAGTAACCACAGACTCTTCGCACTTCACCGTGAGATAAAGGGCCCTATTATGCTCGGTACCCTCTTCAGGTAACTCATAATCGGCAAAAGTAACTCTATTTACCTCAAATATCTTATTCGCTATCTTTTCCAAGTGGTTTAGTGAGATCTTGTCAGGAACATGGGACTCGTTCAAGATTTTCATCAACGCCCGATGGTGCTCGTCTGAATGGATTGATAGTAAGAGCAATGAAATCTGAGCAGGCATCTTCCTCAACTGCTCTACAATAGAATAGTCATGCGCTTTCATTTTCTTTAAGAATTCCTCTACTTCCTCTTCAGTCACGACGTTCTTCACTGATGCTAAATTATCTTTAGCTTTTTTCAATTCCTCGGGAGCAAAACACCTTCCCGATCGAGTTAATCCTTGGACTTCACAGACATCCTCCTTGACTTCCTTTCCTTGATAAGTTACTGTCACCCGTTCGTAATTCCATGGAATAGCCTTGCTGACAACTATCGGTAACTGGATTACCGGCTTGATGATGACGGGGTCTACGCGGGCACCTTCCACGATTACAACGGGTCTACTTGCCACTCTTGGCACAACTACTTTTATCCTTTCTGGCTTAGCTGCACTTTTATTTGAAATCCCCTTTTCAACTACCACTGATGGTTAAACACTTTTCTCGCTCAACTTGAGCAATGTCTCTTCACCTGGCTGTTCAACTGTCTTGGTTTCATTGGACCGGATCATCATGACGATCTGTGATGGCTTCTTAGACTGTACCCCCTTATGCACTATCTCGATCATATTTGTCTCTTGATGAGCTGGCATCAGATTCTGATTGATATTGGGTGCCTCAAGAGCTTGAACTTCAATTCTGTTGGTGTCAATGAGCTCCTGAATAGCACTTTTCAAGTGCCAGCATTTCTCAGTTTCATGACCTGGAGTACCCGAACAATACTCACAGCTTATGAAATAGTCCACATTTTTCGGTGGAGGATTTGGCAATTTGGACTGTATCGGCCTTAGTATATCTAATTGTCTTAGCCTGTGGAACAGACTAGTATATGATTCTACCAACGGAGTAAAGGTTTTCTTTTTCTGCAACTTTTCATCCTTGAATGCTTGATTAGGCTAGAAACCTGGTCTAGGAGGGTTTTAGTAAGCTCTTGGGGGTGGATAAGTATTTTGAGGAACAGGAGCATGCCATTGCGCGTGGATATGAGGTTGGCTATATGCTTATGCATGGTGGATAGAAAAGTGAGGTGTTGATGGGGGATAGTAGTATTGAGGTGGACTATACTGGGTATGGGGGTAAGCTTGATGGGGTAGAGGTTAATTGTAGTGGTAAGATGAGCCTCTGGGTCCGAACCAAGTTCCTGAATCAGCCATCGCCACATCCTCTCTCTTCTCTTTCCCGATTCCTCCTGTGCCACCCTGAATAGCCTGGGTGGTTGCCTTTATAGCCGAATAACGCATGATCTTATTCGACATGAGTCTTTCCTCTACCATTCCTCCCATTTTCACCACCTCGTTGAAAGATTTTCCTACAGCCAAGACCAGATGTCCATAATATGTTGGTTCTAAAGCCTGTAGAAAATAATCTACCATCTCACTTTCTTTCATTGGGTGGTCCACTCTTGTTGCTTGCTCCCTCCAACGGAAATCATACCTCCTGAAACTTTCACTGTGCTTTTTCTCTAGCTTGGTCAAAGACAGTCGATCCGGAATGATCTCGAGATTGTATTGGAAGTGACCAGCAAATGCTTGCGCCAAATCCTCCCAAGTATTAACCTTCCATGATCTTGCCGGGTGTACCATTCCAATGCTGATCCGCTTAGACTTTGGCTGCAATAGGCCATTAACAATTCATCTTTTCCTCCCGCTCCCCTCATCTTACTGTAAAAACCTCTTAAGTGCGCCACTGGGTCACCATGCCCATTGTATAAGTCAAACTTGGGCATTTTGAATCCTGCTGGCAATTGCACATTTGGAAGCAAACATATGTCTTTGTAGGACACACTTACTTGACCTCCTAATCCCGCATATCTCTGAACGACTGTTCTAGGCTTTTTACATTTCTAAACATCTCCTCCTGTTCAGGACTTTTGGATGGTTTCTCCGCTCCTATCGGGAGGTCAAAATACGGAGTATAAGAGTAGGTTTCGAGAGCTTTGAAAGTGGGCTCCGGGGGGTAATATTGGTTGTCTTGGGCCTGGAACATAGGCTCGCTAGAGGATCTGTGGAGTGCAGCTGGTGGAGATGCCACGAAGACATGTGTGATTGGTGGAGGAGGGTATGGAATTGGTTTAGGCGGTGGAGTTTGTGGTGTATGAGAAGTGGTACCCTGGTAGTGTTGGTAGATGGGAAAGCTCGAGGATGAATCAATGGCAGGATGATCCAGAGACTGAGCTGGTGGTGGGATGAAGGTAGGATTAGCGGGAAAAGCTGGTGGTGGTTGCCCCATTGTCCAAGCCTGATACATTTCGGTCATCTGCTGTTTCACTTTCTATATTTATTCTTTCATTGTATTCACATCCAATTCTTCTACCTCGGCACTTGTATCTACATCTGGGTTAGACATGATTATTTCGCTCTTGGACCTGGTTTGGTATGAGTGGGTTGCCAGTATGCTAAGTAACTAACAACTGCTTGAATTCTGGGGATTGACAACAAACTTGTTAGTCATTAGAGCTTAACATATATGCAATCGCACATTGGGATGCAATGCACCTAAGCAATTTAACCAGTTCTATCATGTATTTGCTTGGTTGCTTGTGTCATCCCGGCTTTTCCTAATTATAACCTCTCTTTTATTGACAGTCATACCTTCCTTTGTTTGATCCTCTTTTATTTTGTTTTTCTTTCTTTTAGTTGTGGTCGAATCCTATGGATATTGCCTACGTATCATGACCTCGCATGAATCAGACCGAGCGTAGTTCTGGCATAAATAATTATTAATATTTAATTATTTTTTATTTTAAAAAATGACACATTATAATGACAGAAAGGACATTACATTGAAATGACTCTAACATAAGACTCAACATCGACTTAAACTGAAAACATGACTACTACATGAGAAGTTCTGACAACTGCTAATATGATTCACTCCACAATTTTTGCTATCAATCACTGGAATATCTGCTCATTGTGGAGCTTGACTCGGCTGACCCCTTAACGTACGGTACATCATCTCTAATTCTGCTGCAAGATGACAGGCAAAAGTAGGTGCATGCTCCAAAAACTTCCCATAATCCATCCCTTGGCAGTTCATAAAACTTTAGGAGGTATAAACAGCCAGATCATGGACTTGTACTCTGAAGTCTTGGAGATTCTGCTCTCGGCTTTGTAGCTGCTGCTGGTGAGTGGTGTCTATATCTCTTATGTGGCTCTAGAGCTGACTCTAATTGAGCCCAAAGTCTAGCCTGCTTGAGTCTCGCATGTGCCCTCTCCCTATCAATATCTGCATGCCGATACTCTCTATTGTACCTTCTCATTTCTTCCAATTGTGCATGGAACCGGGCTTCTGAACGCTTTCAATGTTCCTTCTCTTTCTCGAATTTGGCCATTTCTTCTTCAAATTTCATTACTTGACTCTCCTAACCGGATTTGGCCTCTTCATTTAACTGTATGATTTTTCCTTTAGCTTTGTCTAACGCCTTTTCAGTCTTTGCCAAGATGGAGTCATAGTCTTGCATCTTTTCCATCAGATTGGCTATGGTTCTCTGATCTTTCCAACTTCTTACTTGCATTTAGAGGCTTTCTTCATTTGTTGGAACTGAACACGGAGGGCTTCATTCTCGCAGATCAAGCTCTTCTTTTCACCTTATGTTTCTTGTGCTTGTAAGTCTTTCTCAAAATTGAGGTTTCTTAGGCTTTCTTCTAAGGCATGAATAGTTGCTTTGTACCCCTTTTCTTTTTCACCCCAAGCTAACCGCTCTTGGATTTTATCATCAAAGGCTTGAACATGCGGCCTTTTTACGAGCCTTTTGGGCTTGGGTTTTAGTTCATCATCCACGCGAGATTTCTTCTCAAACCACCTAGCATAACTCGGATCTATCTCACCTTTTGCAGGATCTGGAACTTGGGTGTCATCTTTTAAGTAACAACAACCATTCCAATTTTGTTGGATTGAAGCCTCAGGGAGTGTGTCTTCGGGGTGTAGCTCAATCACTTGCATACTCAAGTCTTTATCATCAGGCACCACTTGGTACCTCCCTAGCTGTCTGAGGACTCTCTGTGGTGCATATGGCTGGACACTTCTCAAACCCATCAGGAACAAATGACTTTTTAAGGCCGACATGTGTATTACCTCTTTTGCCGGTATCCATCTCAAAGTCCACTAAATTTGACTTGCATTTAATGATCTTAGGTGGGATATCCAGACTTCTGCCCCTTCTAGAGATTTATAATATTTTATTCTTTCTTCATAACTTTCAATGAGATTGTCCTCGTTCGGACCATACCTCATGAACTTGGGGTGATGTCAGAGATGTTTAATCAACCATATTTGCAACAAAATATTGCACCCTTCGAAGAATTTTACCCCGGATTTACACAAAATCAACGCCCAATAAATGTCTGATAGAATGATCGGGCGAGGGTGTGCTGAGTGGTGAGGACCTATACGATTCTGGCTATGCGAACGTCAATCGTACACTCTTTCTTTGGGAAGACCATGATCCCAGAAACGCTACCATGAAGGCGAAACGACGGTGAATCTGCCATGTGTCCTTGTTCTACTTGTTGGTAAGGCCTTTTTCGTGAATTTCAAACCCATTTGGCTTCCCAACCTTGAATGTAGGAAGTAGAAAGTTCAACACCCTTTGACAACGTTGTTCTTTCTGATTTGATTACTGATGTTCAGAAGACCAAAGAAATGGTGTACCGAGGGAGCCTTTGGGAATATAAGCTTCCATTTTCTTAAATTCCCACCAAAGCCGGAATATCCAGCAATTTCTTCTAAAGTGGGAGTAAGCTCAAAATCAGAGAAGCGAAAGACATTGTGAAAGGGTCCCAAAAAGTCGCTAGTGCTGCAATCAAATCATCGTGTGGTTTAACTTTCACAATATCTGTGAGAGCTCCCAAATACTTAGTGACCCATTTCTGACCATCTTCTCCTAAGTCACACCACCACGTTTGAAGCTGAAATAGAAACTCATCTACCTCTTTGAACGGTGGATTCTGGATAGTGCTCATTTTGCACCTGTGGGTGATTTTAATTTAAAAAAAAAAATCAAGACTCATCTTAACTCAAAAGTTGTCACTATTTCAAAATTTTATAAAAATATCTAGCTTTGTTAATACGGTCTTTCAGCGCTTCGATAAAGAAGATTTAAAGGCTGTGTTTGCTAACCGACCAAAACTCTGAAAAATGACCAAATGCGGCTGTTCTTGTAAAAACGGCCTTCCGACGCCCTTTTGGGAACATTTGGCTATTTTGGACAAGAATGACATTACCTTACTTATGGTAAAATAACGACATTTGTTTACTCCCTATATTTTTTATTTTTATTTTTTTCTTTTTCAAAAATAGTTGAACTCGATATGGGTTGCCTACGTATCCCACATCCGGTGAGAATCAAACTTACGTAGTTCTGCCGGACCAACTATTTTTAAAAAAAAAAGGAAGATAGAAAAGTTTGACAGAGCTTTGCTATCATTTTTAATATTATTTTTCCCAAAAAAAATAAAACTAAAATTAATTATTTCCCTCATTTTTATTTTTTTATTTTATTTATTTTTTTAATTCTCCTCTCATTATTCAAAAGCCGGTCAACATGCAACTCCGAAGCAAATAAATGCATAAGTAGCAAGTAAGATGCATCATGCTAGTCTTTTTATTTTGGTTGCACCTGTCCTAGACAGACCCAACCCCTGTGTTGAGTCTCCAAGGTCAAATGCACGTGATGCAGACAAACGTTCCTACTAGGGATCTGGCATGAGGCTTTGTTATTCTAGGTTTAAAACTATAGGTTTATTGTTCTAGACCTGGCTTACCCGAGCGGACAGCTCGAGCCGAAGCGGGGGTGACATACCGGGAGCATGAAAGTCTACCCGGCCTAGTTATTTGACCCAACCTCGTTCTAATTGGTATGACTTCTAACCAAAAAGTGGGTCACGCGCACGTGCGCACTATAAATTCATAAGACTCAGAGAGAAGAAGGGTTCTGTAACAATTTATATACAATTCAGCAATATCAAAGCAGTAAAAAGCAACACTTAGCACATTAGGCCCAATCATGTAAATAAACTTAGATAATAAATAAATCCAAATACAATAATTTTTTCAAGCTCGAATTTCTAACCCTGAACCAGTGGTTCTGGGTTAAGTTCCCCAGCAGAGTCGCCAGAGCTGGCACACCTCCTTTTTCCTACACCACCGGAAAGGGTATAAGGGGGAGCCTTTTTCAATTTAAGTGACAACCGAAATGAGATTATTTATTTATTAAATTCAAATTCACCACTTGGGATAATTTATGGTGTCCCAAGTCACCGATTTAAATCCCGAATCGAGGAAAAGATTGACTCTGTTTTACAGTCTGCGAACCAGAAATCCGGGTAAGAAATTCTATTAACCCGGGAGAAGGTGTTAGGCACTCCCGAATTCCGTGGTTCTAGCACAGTCGCTTTGATCATACTTGGCCTATTAAACTATTTAATTATTGTTTTTAGAACCTATGTGCATGTTTCGCTTTTAATTAGAAAATTATCTTGAAACGGGTTACGCATACGTACAACCATTTGTTTAGCGCGTCAAAATCATGTCACGCGAACGCAGCCACAATTAATAACGCTTTATTAATATTAAGAAAGTTTGGCCAAAGTTGCGCGAACGCATACTCCAGTTGGTTTTAAAAAAAAATTGTAATCATGTCATGCGAATGTGTCCACAATCACAACAATATATTAAATTGGCCTAGAGCAACTACGAGTATTTTGTCATTTTTATATCTAAGTCATAAGATTGATACGAGGGCCATGATTTATTTACTGGAAGTGGCACACCTCAAGTCTATCCTTCTAAAGGATGTTTAAGCTAATCTTTTGAGGACCATGAGTTATGGAAAGATTGTCATGGTAAAATTAACTTTGTAATTACTTTTGCCAAAAATATAATTATCAAAGAACAAAACAACGAAACTTCAAGAATTCAAAATTCTGTACAACTGTACCAAATTTCTATACAACTATCAACGAAATATAAATATGGTAGAATTAAACACCATTCTACTAACAATTTTATACAACCGTCCCAAATTTCAAGAATTCAAAATTCACTTCAGTATTCAGCTTTGAACATTCATGTGATGTTTTCGATATGAAATAAACTTTTCGAACCTCACTTTAGTATTTTTCTTCTACTACTAATATTGAAGTCAAATTGATATCTTAATAGGAGACAAGTAGGCATATCCATATTTCTTATGCATTGTCTAAAATTGGTTTAGCTAAAATTGAGCATAAACCCAAGATATATAAATCAAATTGACATCTCAAATAGACAAGTTCCTGCTAAAAAGATTTTTTTTTTTTTTTTTTTTTTTTT
>MU775142.1:27209-50008 GCA_026770625.1 Nicotiana glauca
AAATTTTTTAAACAGGGGCGGGCCAGGTTGCGGGTTTAGTGCGAGTTCAATGCGGGGCAACTTTAAATTTTATTTTTTTTTAAATAAATCAATCATTTCAACTACAATTTCATATTCTTCTTCACTTGCACGAATACTATTATGATTTATAATTAAGCAATTTGCATAAGTCTCACCCAAATGATATTACATAAGTCAAGATATCGTATTAGTAATAGAAAATGATATTATCCTATTTATTTTGGAAGATTAGCGTAATACTCTCTCACAAAAAGAACACAACCGGTCTTCCACACTATTTTAAAAAATATTTACAAGCTAAACCGTGAAATACTGCAAGCTTCTATCAGTAGGCATATTAGAAATAAATAACCATTTGATAGAAGAATAATTCTAAATTTAGAATTATAGTTTATTCACGAGATTTGATCTTAGTATATCACAAAGTACAAGGTATAAATATATATGTTTATGTGGTTCTATTAAACTTTTTATTTTATAAAATAATATAATATCAAACTAGTTTGTTTTAGAAAAAATATTAAAGAAAAAAGAGAAAACAAATTAAGTGGGGCGAGGCTGGTTGAAAACTTAAAAAATAAATATGCGGGGCGGGGCGGGTTGAAAACTTAAAAAATAATTGAAATTTTTATGGATTTTGCTTGCCAAACCCGCCCTGCCCCGGCCCATCGCCATTCCTACATCTCGTGTTAAGTCGTCATCCTTTTCCTTTTCAGCAACCTTTTTCACCAAGTCATCAAACTTGTCCTTTTGAGCAGCATCTCGCGTTGAGCCACCGGCCGCTTTCCCCTTTTCAAATGGGGATTCAGACTCCTCGTCATCACTGATAAGAATGTGGCTACTATAATTTTTATGATTTAACTTCCTCTTTTTTGACTTAGAAAGTGAGCGTGGCCGAAGAAGATATGCTCGGCCTCAATGCTTTTCACCCTACACAGTCAGGTAGTAGACCCTTATTTGACTTCCCTTTTCCTTCTCCATTTTTTTGTTGCTCTACAGGATCATCATCTTCTGATTCCTTTCTTCCATCACTGTCATCATCCAAACCAATTCTTATATCAGATCCTTTACATTCTTCATTGTCTTGAAGCTCTATATGGTGACTCAGACCATCATCATCGCCCTGTGATTCGGTACAACTTGATGGCTCATTCACCCGATAATCTTTATCTTCGGGGTCATCACTATCCTAATCGCTAGAAGCTTCAAACTCTAACTCAGAAGATTTTGTTGTATCATAATTACACTCTTGTGATTTTACACAATCGTCCTCTAATTCCTCAAAATCAGTTGGCTGCTCTGATTTATGCAACTCACTAGGCCCCTGTGTCCTACACATACTTGAGGTAGATAAAACAACCTCACCTGTTGTAGTAACAATGGGACTCCTTAATGTTGATACCCAATTTTTTTATATATTTACTAATATGCAGAACACTTTCAAAATAGCATATGTATGCGTATATAAGTATTTACAAATATTTTCTTAATTTTTTAAAGGCTTTTAAAATCAATTTTATTGCCTTATTTTATCAAGAAAAATCCAATAAGTGTCCAAAATTATTATTTTTGGCGATTCACTTATTGAATTCTCATATTTATGCTAAACTCTAGCTCATATAATTTTTGCATATTTTTATAAATTTATTTAGTATTTTTAAAGCTCAATTGCATATAATTGCAATATTAGCCTCTTTTATGATTTGATTGCATTCATATTTATAAAAATTAAGTCCATTATTTTTAAATTGATAATTATATGTTATAAATTATTTTAGAACTTTCAATTTATTTTCGAAATTTAATTTGCTATTTTTTATAAAATAAATGGAAAAAATGGCTATTTAAAATCTAGCCATATTTCATTTCAATTGTAGCCCAAATTCTACCCCAATTAAACCCAATTGAACCCCAACCTAATTCCTAAAATTACCCGACCCACCGCCTATTTGAATGACCCGTCCGGCTCCCCATCTAATCCCGGTCGTTGATCAAAATGATCAATGACCACATTTCTTCCTTTCCCTTTTTAATTTACCAACCCCACAAACCCTAAATCATTTTCACCTACCAGCCTCCTCTGAACCCTCCCCATTCTCTCAAACTTTCTTGAAACTTCTCAAACCCTAGCCACCTCCTACCACATCTACCCTAAAAGCCACCAAAATCCATGACTCCCACTCGCCTGATTTCTGAAGATTCAAGGCTTGAACATGAAGGGTCGTATCCAGACCTCTGTCGATTCAAGTTCCACAACCATCTGCGGCCTTATTCCGATGTACCATGGTCGTTCGAGCTTGATTTTACCCTCTCCGACTCAGATCAGTGACTTTTCAAATCCTTTCTCACTACTAGGGTTCTTCTGAAACCCTAACCCTTCGAGGTTTTCTCCTATTCCTTTAGATCTGTTGTGTATATATGCTTTCCCTAAGTTTTCAAATTATTTCTCTAGCTTTTCTTTCAAAAAATTACTTTCAAAACCATTTCTTTTCCGATCTAGGGTTTTCTGAAAAATATTTAAATGTTTTGCTGACTTTCTTTCTTTTTTCTTTTATGTGTATTTGCCTATACTGTGTCTTGTATTTTTCTCCTACTAGGTTCTTGTATGTTTCTCCTACTGTGTTTTCCTATACTATGTTCTCGTATGCTTTTCTACTGTTTTCTTGTATTTTCTTCTACCATGTTCCATTATGTTTCTCCTACTATATTTTCCTACTATGTTCTTAAGTGTTTCTTACTGAGCTCTGTTTAAGTTTCCCTTAAAACTTCTTAGCATGTTTTTTCTACTGTTCTTATCAGTTTTCCATTATGTTTCGTATTAGCTTCTCCTACTCTATTTTCTTCGAATTCTTCTACTATGTTCTGCGTGTTACTTGCTATCATTGATTTCTCATGAGTTTCTGCTGAAAGAAACATGTAAGCGGTTTCAGTCTTTCTCTGAGACCTCTAAGTTTGTTTCAATCACTTGAATTCTCATCTCCGTACTCGACTAATGGTGGAAACCCTAGAATTTGGGGGTTCTTCCAAGCTTGGTTATGTGATTTGCTTGAACTAGGGTTTTATTTCAAAACCCCTAATTTTTTCAGACCAACTTCGAGTCTCTAAGCTAAGTTTGGACATCCTTATTTTCATACAATTATGATTTTTACTAAACTCTTCTACACAGGATTTTTCTACTGATTTTACAATGACACGATAATATTTTTTCATGCTTAATACGTTCATATGCTCCTTATATATGATGCACTTCCCTCGAAAGTGACTTTCAAATTTGTGATTAGTTCACACTTCCCTCTGAATATGGTTTGATTGATTTCTTTCCATTGTTTGCTGATTTTCTCGGAGACTCGACCTAAGTTAAAACCCTTATCAGTTTTTGCGACTTGGTTCATTCATAGGTCAGTAATTGCAACATCCCTGACTTCTGATTTACTACCTGTTAATTGATTTTCTTACCTTATTTGTACAACCGTATACTTCAAAACCCTGTCCTTAAAATAACCTTCTATGTATTTTCCCCTAATTGCATGCTTTGCACAAAGTGCTTATTCAATTTCTTTCCTTAAATGGTTTTTATCCGTTTGAATCTGAATCCCTTAATTAAGGGAAGTATTGTGTAATTGATTGACAATCAGTTCCTTAACTATTTTCTTACCTTATTTCTGCCTGATTTTTACACTATAAAAGGCACGACCCTCTTCACAAACTCACAACACACACTTTACAATCCTTCTGAACTCTTACTTACACATAATAGTATTCTCTCTTCTTGTCTGCACTGTGGCTTTTACAAGACTACTGTATTTCTCTATTTGTTTCTTTGAAATTGGTATGTCATAATTTAAATTTTAGCACTATAACATTGTGTTCATTTACAGCTTTTATATCCATTCCTACTTTACTGTTTCTGTAGAGTTCAATATTTAAATTAGTATGCTTATATCTTTCTGCGTATTTCTTATATGAATCCTTGCTCCCTACCCCCCTTTATATGTTTTGAGTTATAGTTTAAAACATGGCAATATGTAAGTTATTGTCTATGGGTTGAACTTGATCACTTAGAGGATCCTAACCTCTAAACAAATGTTGTTTTAACAGGCTTATGGGCGTGCCAACATTTCCCATTGTTGGGTGTGCCCACTAGCCCGTCCTTGCCTCTTGCTACTTCCTTATACCCCTATGTGTATTAATGTGAATTGTTTCCCTTTCCCTTCCCCCTTTCAGAATTCTGCCCTTGCACTCTCTCTTAGTCTCTATGTTCTACCCTCCTCTTGTGAGCCTTGCCTTAGGACCTTGAGTTCCCTCTGAACTTGGACACCTGAGGGCTGTCCCTTCCACACTGCACTATGTCTTAGTCTGGTGATACATTTGGGTGTAAGCACTGCCCGGAGTTCAAGTGAGACTCTTAGGGAACTTTGACACACCCCAAATGGGAAAAAGGCTTTGAAATATGATCTCTTGGAGTTGGTTTACTTTAAACTTTAGACAAGAAGTCTGAATTAGGATCTCTTTGGTTGTACTTTTTAATTTCTGATGTATTTTTCTTTACTTTACTTTTTCTGGGCTGTAATAACTTTGTAATAAAACTCTCGGGGATGGCTAGTGAAAAGGCAGGGGTAACCATGTATGCAAAAGGGGTAGATATCCTGTCTATAGGAATCCTGCCTTCTCTCATGTAGATAACCTGCCTATAGGAGTTTTTCTGAATTTCTGCATTCCCATATATAGATACTATTTCTATAGGAATGCTGCATTCTCTCATGTAGATAACCTGCCTATTGGAGTTTTCTGAATTTTTGCACTATCATATATATATATAGATATCATGTTTGTAGGAATCCTGCATTCTCATATATAGATACCTTGTCCATAGGAATCCTGCATTCTCTCATATAGATACCATGTCTACAATTACTCGAAATCTGAATTCTGCATATGCACATAGAAAATATACATATAGGTTTTTCTGAATCTTGCATATCCACTTTTCATTAGGCAAACATGTTTATAGTTCTTAAATAACCAACTGCAAATAGATATTCTATTCATATAAAATACAACACCTAGATATCATGTTTATAGTATTTCTGCATTTCTCTATGTCTATAAAAAAATATTCAAATATCGACAAACGTATAGAAAATATGCCTATAGGAGCTTTAATCAAATCTAAATTGCCTCACTCGTTTATAAGTCTAAAATCAGCAATAATAATGCATTACCAGTTGCAGAACTTATGATCTTTTGCTAAAACTCGCATTTCTTTAATAATTGACAATTTTTCTTACATCAGTATGTGATCAATTCACTTCATTGTTTATGAAATCAATAGATATCATTCCTATAGGTTTTCGTCCAAAACTTAGGCAAGCCATAGGGTAAACTTATAAACTGAATCAGATTTTTATTAGCTACAACCAGCAGGCAGACCTGATTCAGGCTTCTTATCTGAATTATGTAATAAATCAGTCTGCCTCACCCCTTTAAATTTTAATCAGAACCTCAAATAGTATATGTAATTCATGCTACTTTTTTGCTCTTCTCTGTTTAAAGGAGGTGTATATGAGCTTTTATACTTGTTTATATGCTTTCCCCAACTTGTTATACATGTTTTGTACGTCGCCTTAGAATTTTTACCTTTTGAAATCACAAATAAGCCTAATATCCCCTCCCTTTGGAATTACTTGTCCCAAATGCCCCCGGGACTGATAGGATTGGGGTGGGTAATAGCATCCAATAAATAAATGAGACCATTCCGTGCTTTAATACCTTAACGGGGTGGAAAAGGGTAGATATGGATATGATGACCACGCGATAACATCACGTGTATCCCCTCACTGAGGAGTGATTACCGGATGTTGTGTTGGGTGATCCATATTATTAATAAACCTAGGACCCCCTTCCCTTTGTTTCTTTGTTTTTTTTAAATTTTTAAACCATTTCTTTTAAGAAAATCAACTCTCTTTAGTTCTTTCCGATTTTGTTTATTTGTAACCATTACATGAAAATCCCCTCTTATTTGAAGCTTTTATTTGCCTATGTATAATTTGCACTTAATTCACAACAATAGTTTGGCCGGGAACCACACTAGTGGATCCCGAGGGGTGCCTAACACCTTCCCCTTAGGATAATTTCAAGCCCTTACCCAATCTCTGGTTATTCAAATCAAACCTATATTAGTGTCCTAATGCACTTAAATCATTAGGTGGCGACTCTTCAATTCAAAACCCAATTCCAGAAAGGGAACGAGTTGTCTTCCTAAATGTCATAAACCCGATTTCGCGAGAAAAAGGGGGCACGATAGCATGGCGACTCTGCTGGGGAATTCTTATAGGCTTTTACTATTTCATGCAATTATTATGACTTTACGTTTCTTTATATGTCTTTAATGCCTTAAATATTTGATTCCCTCTTCCAATACAAAGCTGACTTGTCTTTTTTCCTTTCCTTTATTTGACTGGTTTCCTTTACCGCATCCCTTTATTACCGTTTTAAATTATGAAGAATTGTTGTAATTATTACTTTTATAACGTGCAAATACGTGAAAACTTGTTTCAATTATTACAACTGCATGTTTTCAACATCATATTCCACTCGTGCCAAACAAAATACCATAGCAACTCTTATAATAAATGGTTGCATTTTTCCGATATTATTACCCCTAAATCCGGCAAAGGCTTATTTGTGGTAAAACTCGTCGATCAACAGTGTAGTCGACGGTTCCGTGTCTTTCCCTCTTGAGTTATCCGCTCAAGGGTACCAGTCTAATACCCCAAAGAAAACTTACTCTGTTTAATTGTACATGCATCATGGTCAAACTTAGCCGAGTCAAATATGTTGTTCGCATAATGACTCTGTAAAATAGCCTTGTCCAAAGTCCACTGGGTTTCCCTAAAACCCAAACGGACACTACCACATTTTGTGCATTTATTTGGAGAACTGAATACTTTATGCAAATTATTGGTATTTAATAGTTGAGTCTGGTGGGGGTCAGGGCCTAACCCTTTTGTCTTACAGAAACATGAGGCACGAAGTCCCCATATTCGGCATGGTCAACAACATCCACCCAAAATTGCTAAGCTGGTGGGAGGATCATCATTCCAGTGATCAAACTCTTATCCAAAAATACCTAGGAAATCTACCTTCCCTCCTGGAAATCCAACCCAACAACAAAATTATAAAAGCTGCTACTCTATTCTGGGATTGTGATAGGTTTGTGTTCCGCTTCGGAGACATTGAGATGACACCCCTGCTCGAGGAAATAGAAGGACTGGCTGGTATACCGTGGGAAACTTCGGGTTTGTTAATGCTGGAAAACCGCAAGGGTAGAGGTTTTCTCAAAATAATGGGTTTAAAGAAGAATCCAGACTTGACATGTTTGAAAGAGTCATACATACCCTTTGACTATTTGTACGAAAGGTATGGTCATAGAAAATCTTACTGTACTTATCCTGATGAGTTCGCCCTTACATCATTGGGGCATATCCACCGAAGGGTCTTTGTCTTTATGTTCTGCTTCTTAGAGATGATAGTGTTTCCGATGAAGAAAGCAAGGATCCATACCAAGCTAGCTATGGTCACCAAAACTTTAATAGAGGGAATTGGTGGGAAACCATTTAGCATTGTGCCCACGATCATTGCAGAGATATAACAAGCCTTGGAAAAGTGTCAACAAGGAGCCAATCATTTCGAGGGCTGCAATTTGCTGCTCCAGCTCTGGCTCATGGAGAATTTCCAAAAGGGTGAATACCGTCAAGAGATTCAACGTAGGGACTGGGACGATCATATAGCCTTCCATTAGCTAGGGTGGATGAATTACATGCCCAACATGTTTGCTCAGTCGGAAGACGCCAAAGGATGAGTCGAACTATTTGAAAATCTAAAGGAAGACCTAGTACAATGGATGTTCGAGTGGTTCCCTACTGAAGAATTCATCGTCCGATCCTGTGATGCACCATTTCTAATACTGATCGGTTTAAGGGGGACCTACCCTTATGTCCCTCTCTGATTCATGAGACAGGCTAGAAGGAAGCAGGTTATACCAAGGGTCGACAAGATGAGTCACTTCCGGGCTAAATTTCAGGATGATGATAGCAATTACAAGTGCCAAACTTAGCATATGTGGCACTGCAAACTCGTCCTAGGAAGGGATAGCATCGAGCCAGACAGATACCATACTGGTTGCACCCCATACTATTCAAGCTGGCTAGAGGATAATCACAATGGCCTGGGTCAACCCTGTTTTGTTCGAGGTCACAGGATCATCGATGAAAAGGCTGAAGCACAGGTCAAGTACAACCAACTATGCAAGAGGATTCGAGAATGTGAAAGTGAGCACCATGAAATACAAAAGGCCAACCAAAGGCTGATTGATGAGTGGAAAGACATGGCTGTCAGTGCCAACAAGCGACCGGGATACTTGGAGCAGGGTTTAGTGGAGCTAGAAAGAAAATTTCTCAAAAGAATCGAGGACTGCCATAATGCTGAGGGAAACGAGGGCAGACACCTAGCCAGAGCCTACCTGTTACTGGGACTTCACGAGCTAGTGAAGTTGTTCGATATAGCCAAAGATGCCGAGTCTGGGGAAGGTCCTTCTGGGAACAAATAGATAGGAGTTTTTCCTTTTGCTTTGAGAAATGTAATAAGGCCTACGACCACTAGTGACATTTTATTTCTTGTTATTTAGTGTCGTTTTGGGATTCGTCTACTTTTATCAATAAAATAAGGCATTTAGCATTCTAAGTTCTCCAAATCAACTTGTCGCTAGGCCTACCTCGGGCACAAAGAGGTCCCCTAAATTAGGACACGATTTACATCCTTGCACTATATGTTTAAATATCGCAAATTTTTTTTTCTTATAACCCTCACTGACTTGTTACCTTTTGTTTTTACCTTTTGTTTTATTCTCCTTCCCCAAAGGTTAGTTCATGCACTCTGGCATCATCAGCATATTCCACAAGATCCAAGGGCCCTCCACTCACTCCTTCTCCTAGTCCCGTCAGAAATAGGAACAAAGGAAAGATGGAAGATTCGAACAAGACCGGAAAGAAAAATTCAACTGAACGGGCAGAGGTCACTCATGTTTCCAAAGAAAGTGCGTCCCAACTCGAGCAAAAGTTGCTGAAATTTCATGAAGAACTTGACCAAGTTCGGAACTTGGAAAATCTGTCATTTTCCCTCACTACCCCAGATATCAACCCCACACCTCTACAAAATATCCCAAAACCACAAAACCACCCCGCTCCTCACCACCACTGCAATACTTTCCACACTTCCAACAGTACTCCACTGCTCATCCCCGAACCTTTAAACTCCACAAATAACCATTTCCCTATCCACCATAACACCCCCATCTATGTGGAAACCATGCCACACTCCACCCAACCCATCTCAAGCACACCCGAGTCTGATGATAAAGACTCCCTCATCAGGAACCTAGCTGAAGAACTCAAGAAATTGACTAGCCGAATTCAGGGCATCGAGGGAAGTAAGAGGATTGAGGGGTTGAACTACGAAGACCTTTGCATACAATCGGATATTGAACTGCCCGAGGGGTACAAACCTCCTAAGTTCGAGATGTTTAATGGAACAGGGGATCCAAGAGTCCATTTGAGAATATAATACAACAAGCTGGTCAGAGTAGGGAAGGACGAGAGTATCCATATGAAACTTTTCATGAGGAGTCTGAAAGGAGATGCTCTGTCTTGGTATATTAGCCAAGACCCGAAGAAATGGTTTAATTGGGTGAGTATGGCATCCGATTTTGTGGACAGATTCAGTTTCAATACAGAAAATGCGCCGGATGTGTTCTACATTCATAACCTAAAGAAGAAGCCCACGGAAACATTCCGCAAGTATGCTTCTCGCTGGAGATCAGAAGCTGTTAAGGTCAGACCTGCTTTAGAGAAAGAACAAATGAACATGTTTTTCGTCCGGGTTCAGGATCCGCAATACTATGAAAGACTGATACTGATTGAGAATCATAAATTTTCTGACATCATCAAGCTGGGAGAAAGGATCGAGGAAGGCATAAAAAGTGGTATTGTTACAAACTTTGAAGCTTTGCAAACTACCAATAAGGCTTTACAGTCTGGTGGTACGTCCAAAAAAAGAGACGTAGGTTCTGTAATGGTTGCACAGAGGACCAAATACCCTCTCAAATACCAAACCTATCCAATACCTCCACTCACATATCAACCTAATCCAAACTACCAAGCACCCTCACCCTCTTGCCAAACTTCATCACCCACTTGTCAATCATCTTCACCTCCCATATATCAACCTACCTCACCAAGATACTCCCAACCTGCACATGTCTACCAAGCCTAAAATGCTCAACCATCCCACTATCAATCACCTCCCGCACGCCAAAACTTTCCTAGACCTCAACCAAATTTTTACCACAGGCCTCCCAGACAGTATACCGCCATTACTGAACCAATTGACCAACTTTACGAAAGGCTCAAAGCTACTGGTTATGTCATCCCTATCCCTGCTATAACCCCTAAAAACCCTTCTCAGTGGGTCAGTCCAAATAAATCCTATGCATACCATTCCGGCATGAAGGGACATACCATTAATGAATGACGCTCTTTGAAAGATAAGATCCAGACCTTGATCAATAGCAAGATTATTGTGGCAAAGGAGCCTACTACGAACGTACGCAATAACCCTCTACTAGACCACAAAGGTGGATGCGTTCACATGATTGAAATAGAGGATGATTGGGACCCCAAGGGATCAATTGGTTTGATCACAGAAAGCGATAAACTAAAGAAGCCAATAGTCACCCTCAATCCAATCGTAGTCCAGATTCAGCCTTTTGGGGATGCCAAGGTAAACATGTCCATACCACTTGAGTTTGAAGCACCATCCTCGGTGAAGACGCCAACACCGATTGAGGTCGAGTTTTGGTCTCCAGAAAATGCACCTGCACCTTTTGAAATTGCCGTGTTACCTTCCAAAGTACATGCTTCATTCGGAGTAAAGGTGCCCATTCCAGTAGCAATGTCGGCCGTAACACCATTCCATACAAATGCCATACCTTGGGACTACACAGCCGAGGCAAGAAGAAAAGGGAAGGCCAAGTTCGAGAAAGCAGTTGCGACATACGGTATGATGAGAATCGGTAGGGTTTATACCCCGAAGCATTTAGCTGAGTCAAGTAAGCAGGCCTCTGGACGGCCGACCATCACTGAAACCGGGTTCGATGATCTCTGGAGAAAGATACAAGCCAAGGAATACTCAGTCATTGATCAGCTGAACAAAACACCAGCACAAATTGCTATCCTAGCTTTGTTGCAAAATTCCGATGCACACAGGAATGCCTTGTTAAAGGTGTTAAGTGAGGCATATGTGCCAAACATCACCGGAGGAGAGATGGCAAACATGGTAGGAGAAGTTTTGGAAAGTCACAAGATCACTTTTCATGAAGATAAGTTGCCGCCAGAAGGGTTGAGTCGCAATAAGGCATTGCACATCACCATGCAATGCGAAGATTATTTTATCACCAGAATCCTGATTGATGGAGGATCCAGCCTCAATATTTGTCCGTTGGTAACACTCAAGACATTAGGAAAGGGTCTGCATGAGATCAAAGACGGGGCCATCAACGTCAAAGCCTTCGACGGTTCCCAAAGGTTCACTATCGGGGAAATTAGCTTGTGTTTGCAAATGGGGCCTACTTGGTTCGATGTTGACTTTCAAGTAATACACGTGCCGACATTTACAATTTGTTATTGGGACGACTGTGGATTCATGCCGTTAGGGCTGTAGCGTCAACACTACACCAGGCAGTGAAGTTTGAATGGAACCACTAAGAGGTGATCATTCACGACAACTGTAGCAATCCCATATATAGTCGCCAGACCATCCCAACAATAGGAGGCAGAAGAAAGATAGACGGGGAGACCTATCACCACATCGAGCGAGTCAATGCTGTTGACAAGGAAAAGTGTTGGGACAATAAAATTGAGAGCATACTAAATTGGTGCGGATATGAACCTGGCAAGGGACTTGGTAAGAACCTCCAAGGAATCACCAAGCCTATCAAACTGAAGAAACATGGTACCACCTTTGGTTTAGGATATGAGTACACTTGGGAGGAGTTCAACGACTTGTCACCACCATGGCACTGTCCTTACTATCCGCTGGAGCAGCCAATACCACATTTGGAGTAGACTTTCCAGCCAACCAATGGTATCTATGGTTCGGAATAGGAGGAAGCACTGGCAGCCATAAGAAATTTGTTCCTAGAAGATGATGATATGGACTGCTGTATCATTTTTGAGGGGGAGGGGGAGGAAGGCCCTTCCATACAGGCAGTGAGCAGAGGAGCATGCCTCAATAATTGGACCATCAGAACCACCGAATTCCAGAAAGCCTCGGGGTAGCAAGGCTGAATAGAACATCATGCACTATCTTTTATTTTTTTTACTAGTCAACTTTCCTTTTGCATTTTCAATTTTGCGATAAGATTTTCAGTGTTCAAAACAATTATGAAATTTATCAAAGAATTCCAATTTTTCATACAAACCTCACTCTTATTATTTTCTCCCATTACTTTATTTATACAACATTACTATTACTTGTCTTAATGAACCGATAACTGTGACATGCAACGAGACAATGCAACAAATGGACATAGATTCAGAGGAAGATGATATACCGGAAGAGATTGTTAAAGACGTTGAGAATTTTGAGAACAAACCTAAGTCCAACCTGGACGAGACCGAAATTGTTAACTTGGGAGATGCAGAAAATGTCAAAGAAACACAAATCAATGTTCATTTTTCACCATCAGAAAAGGAAAAGTACACAAAATTTCGAAGAGAGTACGAGGACATATTCACTTGGTCGTATGATGACATGACTGGTCTGAGTATATCTATTGTGGCACATAAACTGCCAAACGATCCAACATGTCCGCCGGTAAAGCAGAAGCTCAGAAAGTTTAAGCCTGGCATGAGCTTGAAAATCAAGGAATAAGTCACTAAGCAGGCCAAAGCTAAGGTTCTCAGGGTGGTAGAATATCCAACATGGTTAGCAAACATTGTGCTAGTACCGAAGAAAGATGGGAAGGTCATAGTCTGTGTCGACTACCGGGACCTCAACCGGGCCAGTCCAAAGGACGACTTTCACTTGTCAAACATACACATCCTGATTGACAATTGCGCCAAGCATTAGCTGTAATAAATCGTAAATTGTTTCGCGGAATATCATCAGATCTAGATGGACGAAGAAGATGCTGAGAAAATGGCTTTCATTACGCTGTGGGGAATGTACTGTTACAAGATGATACCGTTTGGGTTAAAGAACGCTGGGGACACCTATATGAGGGCCATGACTACTATTTTCCATGATATGATACATAAGGAGATTGAGATATATATAGATGATGTCATCATAAATCCAAGAAGGCCACCGATCACATCGAAGATGTGAGGAAGTTCTTTAATAGACTGAGAAGGTACAACCTGAAACTGAATCCCGCAAAGTGTGCATTTGGGGTTCCTGCCGGAAAACTACTTGGGTTCATTGTGAGTCACCGAGGAATAGAACTGGATCCATCAAAGGTTAAAGCTATTTAAGAATTGCCACCACTGAAGAACAAGAAGGACGTGATGAGTTTCTTGGGAAGACTTAACTACATCACCTGGTTAATAGCACAATCTACAGTTATATGTGAGCCAATCTTTAAGATGTTGAAAAAGGATGCCGCTACCAAATGGACTGATGATTGCCAAAAGGACTTCGATAGAATCAAGGAGTACCTATCAACGCCACCAGTTTTGGTCTCGCCCGAGCCAGGTAGACCTCTACTGTTCTACCTCGCAGTACTGGATAGATCATTCGGTTGTGTTCTGGGGAAGCATGATGAAATGGGGAGGAAGGAGCAAGCCATCTATTACCTCATTAAGAAGTTCACCTTGTATGAGGCCCGGTATTCACTGTTAGAGCGCACCTGTTATGCTTTGACTTGGGTAGCCCAGAAGTTGAGACACTACTTCTGTGCCTATACCACATATCTCATATCAAGGATGGATCCCTTGAAGTACATGTTTTAGAAGCCCATGCCCACTAGCAACTGGCCAAGTGGCAAATCCTGTTGAGTGAATTTGACTTTGTTTACGTGACTCAGAAAGCAATCAAGGGACAGGCACTAGCAGATCACCTTGCTGAAAACCCCGTGGATGGAGAATAGGAACTCCTAAAAACGTATTGTCCTGATGAAGATGTATCATTCATAGGAGAAGATATTACAGAGTCCTATGATGGCTGGAGAATATTTTTCGATGGAGCAGCAAATTTTAAAGGGGTTGGCATATAAGCAGTCCTAGTATTAGAAACCGGTCAGCATTATTCGATATCCGCCAAACATAGATTCCCTTGCACCAAAAATATGGCCAAGTACGAAGCTTGTATCTTAGGGCTCAAGATGGCCATTGACATGAACATTCAAGAATTGCTAGTGATCTCCAAGTCCAGAATGAATTCGCTAATACACTGGCTACCCTATCATCCATGATACAACATCCAGACAAAAATTTCATTGATCCCATCCCGGTAAAGATGCATGATCAGCCAGCTTACTATGCTTATGTCAAAAAAGAAGCAGATGGAAAGCCTTGGTTTCATGATATCAATGAATACTTGGCAAAAGGAGAATACCCAGAGCTTGCAAACGCTACTAAGAAGCATACACTTCGGAGGTTATCCAACAATTTCTTTCACAGCGGAGGAATCCTGTGCAGGAGGACTCCTGATTTGGGATTACTAAGGTGTGTCGACGCAAAAGAAGCATCCAGGCTATTAGAGGAAATTCATGCAGGGACCTGCGGTCCACATATGAACGGTTTTGTCTTAGCAAAGAAGATACTCCAAGCTGGTTACTTTTGGATGACCATGGAAACAGACTGCATCCAATATATTCAAAAGTGCCACCGCTGTCAGATACATACAGACATGATAAAGGTGCCTCCAAATGAGCTTAATGCAACAAGCTCACCGTGGCCGTTCGCCACTTGGGGAATGGATGTTATCGGACCTATCGAACCGGTTGCATCAAATGGGCACTGGTTCATCCTAGTAGCAATTTATTATTTCACCAAGTGGGTCGAAGCAGCATCGTAAAGAGCAGTGACCAAGAAAGTCGTGGTGAATTTCGTCCACGACCGTATCATTTGCCGGTTTGGGATTTTGGAGTCACTCGTTACTGATAATGGCTCCAACCTTAATAGTGACTTGATGAAGGTCATGTGTGATACCTTCAAAATCAAACACAAGAATTCTACAACCTACAGACCTCAGATGAACGGAGCTATAGAAGCCGCCAATTAGAATATCAAGAAGATATTGAGGAAAATGATAGAGAAGCATAAACAGTGGCACGAGAAGTTATCATTTGCTTTATTGGGTTATCGCACCACAGTTCGCACATCAACTGGGGCAACCCTATATATGGTAGTTTATGGTACAGAAGTAGTCATTCCCACCAAGGTAGAAATTCCCTCCTTAAGAATCATACTTGAAGCTGAGCTCGATAATGCAGAATGGGTGAAGAGTCACTATGAACAGCTAACTCTTATAGACAGAAAAATAATGAACGCAATTTGCCATGGTCAACTCTACCAGAACAGAATGTCTATAGCCTTCAACAAAAGAGTCAGGCCGAAACAGTTCACACCGGGGCAACTGGTGTTAAAAAAAATCTTTCCACATCAAGATGAAGCCAAAGAGAAATTCTCTCCTAATTGGCAAGGTCCATACATGGTTCACCAGGTTCTAACGGGAGGAGCCCTCATACTTGCAGAAATGGACAGTGAAGTTTGGCCAAAGCCGATTAATTCAGGCGCAGTCAAGCGATACTATGTGTAACCTTTATGATTTTCTTTATGATGTAATTTTAACTACGCCTGACCTGATTCCCGTTTAAGAGGGGATATGTAGGAAGCCCTATGGGTTCGGTCATAAGTCAATAAAATATTCATTTCCCCCGCTATTGGAAACTGGGTAGAATTTTGAGGAGGACCCTCAAAATTTCAAAGTTGAGTTCAGCCAATTATCACTAGCAGCAGTCAGGAACAACAACGTAGTAAACTGGGGTGGAATTTTAAGGAAGACCTTCAGAATTCTGTAACAAGAAGGGTTGCAATGTCTTGGACCGCGTCGCAGTCGTCAGTTCATCTAAAGAAAATTATTCTTAATTATGCATTTATGTTGCATTTTTCTACTAAAATCATGTATGTGTATTCCTGAAATTGCTCTATTTAGAAACGCTACCCCAATGATACAAGCAGTATCACCACATCAAAACTGAGCAAGTCAAGCAAAGCCAGCAGGGGACACGAACTAACCTCCCCCTCTACAAAACTTACGTTTTTTGTTTGGATGCAGGCACCTGAGTTGGAAAATCATTGGATATAATATACACTCATACTGATCAGGAACACAACTCTTGGGACCGTTCCCTATTTACAAGTGCTATCCGCACACACTATCCTCAGCAACCACAATATCACAATCAGCTATCAAGCTATCAACTAAGATAACTTTATTACCATCCGCCTTTTATTTCTTGCATAAGGCTACTATTCTGCCTTCTGAGGTTAAGCTCTACCTCCATCTGCATTTCTTGCATTACATAAGGCTACTATTCTACCTTCCGAGACTAAGCTCTATATCCATCTGCATTTCTTGCATTATATAAGGCTACTATTCTGCCTTCCGAGACTAAGCTCTGTCTCCATCTGCATTTCCTGCATTGCATAAGGCTACCATTCTGCCTTCCGAGGTTAAGCTCTACCTCCATATGCATTTCTTGCATTGCATATGGCTACTATTCTTCCTTCCAAGACTAAGCTCTGTCTCCATATACATTTCTTGCATTGCATAAGGCTACTATTCTGCCTTCCGAGGATAATCTCTACCTCCATCTGCATTTTATGCATTGCATAAAGCTACTATTCTGCCTTCTGAGGTTAAGCTCTACCTCCATCTGCACTTCTTGCATGGCTGAAAGATCGCCACTTTATTTACACCTGCATTGGCTGAAATATCGCCACTTTATTTATATCTTGCATGGCTGAAATATCGCCACTTTATTTACTTCTTGCATTGCTGAAAGATCGCCACTTTATTTACACCTGTATGGCTGAAATATTGCCACTTTATTTACATATTGCATGGCTGAAATATCGCCACTTTGTTTAGATCTTGCATGGCTGAAATATCGCCATTTTATTTACTCTTGCATGGCTGAAAGATCGCCACTTTCTACACATCATGGGCTGAAAGATCGCCACCTTCTGTATCTCATGGGCTAAAAGATGGCCAATTTGTCCAAAGGCATCATTGTTTGGAGGCACCATTTTCATAGCCCAAGAATGCCATGCCATGGCCTGAGGACCCCTTTTATCTTTTGCATATCATTATTCAAAGGCATCATAGTTCGGAGACATCATTCTCATAGCCCAAGAGCATCATTTCATGGCATGCGAATCCTTTATTCTATGCTTCATGGCCCAGGACATAATGGTCCGAGGACGTCATCTTAACCGTCCAAAGACAACATTCATGGTCCAACGAGAATTCACATCATGTTTAAATTTCTGCACAATATATGCTTGTATTGCTCATTTGCAGGTAAATCGGCAAGCATGACTGTCTCAGCAGGAGCAATCCCGCTCCAGTCCCCGCAGCCCTATTAGACCTTAACTGTTCATCCCATTGTGTCTGTTCTTGAAAAACCTCCATCGGCATACCTCGCCTACGGATCCTGAACTACATATGGTCTGATTCCTGTAAAACCAGGGATATGTAGGCAGCTCATAAACCAGAGCATGATCAACCTCTTCAAGCCATTCCGTTCGGTCAAAAATTGGCCATCATGTTTTTATTCGACAACTCTTTCGTCCTTCCTGGGTAAAGAGGGGCACCTGTTGATACCCAATTTTTCTATATATTTGCTAATATGCAAAACACTTTCAAAATAGTATATGTGTGCATAAATAAGTATGTACAAATATTTTATTATTTTTTCTTAATTTTTTAAAGGCTTTTAAAATCAATTTTATTGCCTTATTTTATCAAGAAAAATCCAATAAGTGTCCAAAATTATCATTTTTGGTGATTCACTTGGTGAATTATCATATTTATGCTAAACACTAGCTCAGATAAATTTATTTAGGATTTTTAAAGCTCAATTGCATATAATTATAATATTAGCCTCTTTTATGATTTGATTGCATTTATATTTATAAAAATTAAGTCCAGCATTTTTAATTTGATAATTATATGTTATAAATCATTTTAGTACTTTCAATTTATTTTCGAAATTTAATTTGCTATTTTTTATAAAATAAATGGGGAAAATGGCTATTTAAAATCTAGCCAGATTTCATTTCAATTGTAGCCCAAATTCTACCCCAATTATATCCAATTGATCCCTAGCACAATTCCTAAAGTTACCCGACCCACAGCTCGTTTGAATGACCCGCCCGACTCCCCATGTAATCCAGGCCGTTGATCAAAATGATCAACGACCACATTTCTTCATTTCCTTTTTTAATTTACCAACCCCACCAACCCTAAATCATTTTCACCTACCATCCTCCTCTAAACCCTCCCCATTCTCTCAAACCCTCTCAAAACTTCTCAAACCCTAGCCACCTCCCACCACTTTCGCCCTGAAAGCCAGCGGAATCTATGGCTTCCAAGGCTGTGAGAACCCTATACCGGCCTCCTATGACTCCCATGCGCCTGATTTCTAAAGATTCAAGGCCTGACCATGAAGGTTCGTATCCAGACCTCTATCGATTCGAGTTCCACGACCATCTCCAGCCTTATTCTGGTGTACCATGGTTGTTCGAGCCTGATTTTAACCTTTCTGACTTAGATCGGTGACTTTTCAAAGCCTTTCTCACTACTAGGGTTCTTCTGAAACCCTAACCCTTCGAGTTTTTCTCCGATTCCTTTAGATCTGTTGTGTATCTATGCTTTCCCTAAGTTTTCAAATGATTTTTCTAGCTTTTCTTTCAAAAAATTACTTTCAAACCATTTCTTTTTCGCTCTATGGTTTTCTGAAAAATATTTAAATATTTCGCTGACTTTCTTTCTTTTTTCTTTTATGTGTATTTGCCCCTACTATGTTCTTGTATTTTTCTCCTACCATGTTCTTGTATGTTTCTCCTACTATGTTTTCCTATACTATGTTCTCATATGCTTTTCTATTTGTTCTTGTATTTTCTTCTACCATGTTCCGGTATGTTTCTCCTATTATATTTTCCTACTACATTCTTAAGTGTTTCTTATTGAGCTCTGTTTAAGTTTCCCTTAAAACTTCTTAGCATGTTTCTTCTACTGTTCTTATCAGTTTTCCATTATGTTACGTATTAGCTTCTCCTACTCTATTTTCTTTGAATTCTTCTACTATGTTCTACGTGTTACTTGCTGTCATTGATTTCTCATGAGTTTCTACTGAAAGAAACATGCAAGAGGTTTGAGTCCTTCTCTAATACCTCTAAGTCTATTTTGATCACTTGCCTTCTCATCTCCGTACTCGACTAATTGTGGAAACCCTAGAATTTGGGGGTTCTTCTAAGCTTGGTTATGTGATTTGCTTGAACTAGGGTTTTATTTCAAAACCCCTAATTCTTTTAGACCAACTTCGAGTCTCTGAGCTAAGTTTTGACATCCTTGTTTTCATACAATTCTGATTTTTTACTAAACTCTTCCACACTGGATTTTCCTACTGATTTTACAATGACACGACAATCTTTTTTCATACTTAATACGTTCATATGCTCCTTATATATGATGCAGTTCCCTCTAAAGTGACTTTCAAATTCGTGATTAGTTCACACTTTCCTCTGAATATGGTCTGATTGATTTCTTTCCACTGTTTGTTGATTTTCTCTGAGACTCGACCTAAGTTAAAACCCTTCTCTGTTTTTGCGACTTGGTTCATTCATAGGTTAGTAATTGCAAGATCCCTGACTTCTGATTTACTGCCTGTTAATTGATTTTCTTACCTTATTTGTACAACTGTGTACTTCAAAACCGTGTCCTTAAAATAACCTTCTATGTATTTTCCCCTAATTGCATGCTTTGCACAAAGTGCTTATTCAATTTCTTTCCTTAAATAGTTTTGACCCGTTTAAATCTGAATCCTATAATTAAGGGAAGTCTTGTGTAATTGATTGACAATCAGTTCCTTAACTATTTTCTTACCTTATTTTTGCCTGATTTTTACACTATAAAAGGCACGACCCTCTTCACAAACTCACAACACACACTTCACAATCCTTCTGAACTCTTACTAACACATAATAGTATTCTCTCTTCTTGTCTGCACTGTGGCTTTTACAAGACTATTGCATTTCTCTATTTGTTTCTTTGAAACTGGTATGTCCTGATTTAAGTTTCAGCACCATAACAATGTGTTCATTTACAACTTTTATATCCATGTCTACTTTACTATTTCTGTAGAGTTTAACATTTAAATTAGTATGCTTATATCTTTCTGCCTTTTTCTGCTATGAATCCTTGCTCTCTACCCCCTTTATATGTTTTGAGTTACAGTTTAAAACATGGCAATATGTAAGTTATTGTCTATGGGTTGAACTTGATCCCTTAGAGGATCCTAACCTCTAAACAAATATTATTCTAACATGCTTATGGGCGTGCCAGCATTTTCCATTGTTGGGTGTGCCCACCAGCCTGTCCTTGCCTTTTTTCCACTTCCCTATACCCCTATGTGTATTAATGTGTACTGTTTCCCTTTCCCCTTTCAGAATTCTGCACTTGCACTCTCTCTTAGTCTCTAAGTTATGCCCCCCTCTTATGAGCCTTTCCTTGGGACCTTGAGTTCCCTCTGAACTTGGACACCTGAGGGCTGGCCTTTCCACACTGCACTATATCTTAATCTGGTGATACATTTGGTGTAAGCACTGCCTGGAGTTCATATGAGACTCTTATGGAACTTTGACACACCCCAAATGGGAGAAAGGCTTTGAAATATGATCTCTTGGTGTATGGTTTACTTCATACTTCAGACAAGAAGTCTGAATCAGGCTCTCCTTGGTTATACCTTTTAATTTCTGGAGTATTTTTCTTTACTTTACTTTTTCTGGGCTATAATAACTTTGTAATAAAACTCTCGGGGATGGCTAGTGAAAAGGCAGGGGTAACCATGTATGCAAAAGGGGTAGATATCCTATCTATAGGAATCTTGCATTTTCTTATGTAGATAACCTGCCTATAGGAGTTTTTCTGAATTCTGCATTCCCATGTATAGATATCATGTCTATAAGAATCCTGCATTCTCTCATGTAGATAACTTGCCTATTGGAGTTTTCTGAATTTCTGCACTCTCATATATAGATACCATGTCTGTAGGATCCTGCATTCTCATATATAGATACCATATCCGTAGGAATCCTGCATTCTCTCATATAGATACCATGTCTACAATTACTCGAAATCTAAATTTTGCGTATGCACATAGAAAATATGCCTATAGGTCTTTCTGAATCTTGAAAATATTGAATATCCATGTAACGACCCGACCGGTCGTTTTGAGTACCAGTGCTCCGTTCAGCAGTCGGAGGCCATGAACAGCTTCATTTCAGGTATTATGACTTGTACNTCTTGGGCGTATGCCCGGATCGAGTTTTGGATAACCCGGGAGCGTGTTGGCGCCTATTATGGAAGTTAGCATTTTAGAAGAAATTTCATAAGTTTGGTTTGAAGTGCATATCGGTGTTATCAACGTCTGTTTGGAATTCCGAGACTGTGAATAGCTCCGTATAGTCATTTTGGAGTTGGGGGCGCGATCGGGAGTGAATTCGGAGGTCCGTAGACCATTTTGAAGCCATTTGGCTAAAGATAGAAAGCTGAAGGTTTTGGAAGGTTTGACCGGGAAGTTGACTTTTTGATATCAGGGTCGGAATCAAATTCCAGAAGTTGGAGTAGGTCCGTAATGTCAAATATGACTTGTGCGCAAAATTTGAAGTCAATCGGACGTGATTTGATAGGTTTCAGCATCGGAAGTAGAAGTTGGAAACTTCAAAGTTCATAAACTTGAATTTGGGGTGTAATTCGTGAATTTAGCGTTGTTTGATGTGATTTGAAGCCTCGAGCAAGTCCGGAATGTGTTTTGGGATTGATTGGTATGATTGGTTGGGGTCCCGGGGGCCTCGGGTGGATTTCGGGTGGCTAACGGATCAATCCGGAGTTTAAAGAAATGCTGAAGCTGCTGCTTCTGGTATTTCCGCTTCTGCGGAAGTGGGGACCGTAGAAGCGGTTACGCAGGTGCGAAATGGAGACCGCAGAAGCGGTTTTGGCTGGAGCTACAAGGGTTCGCAGATGCGGTTGGGTTTCTGCAAAAGCAGAACTGCATCTGCGGACAAAATCTCGCAGAAGCGGAAGGGGCCAGGCCCAAGGGAAAAATCGCAGAAGCGGCCAGGACCGCAAAAGCAGTTCCGCTTAAGCGGCCCCCAGACCGCAGAAGCGGTCAGCCTCCTCAAGCCCAAAACCGCAGAAGCGGTTAGAAAGTCGCAGAAGCGACTTCCACAGAAGCGGAAATTTCTTCGCAGAAGCAAAATTGGGCTAGGCCAGGGAAGCCGCAGAAGCGGCCTAATTTACGCAAAAGTGAAGCCGCTTAAGCGGCTATTTTTCCGCAAAAGCGGAAATTACAGAAGGCTGAGGGGTCATTTTAAAGTCGGATTTTTGCTCATTTCTCTCAATTTCTTCACTTCATTTGGCGATTTTGGAGGGAT
>MU775142.1:59507-71123 GCA_026770625.1 Nicotiana glauca
TTGATTTAATTGTTATTGTTAATTTGAATTGAAGCAAAACCCTTTTTATTTGTGAAAATGGAAGGAAAATTCTGGAATTTGATGTATTTAAAAGGATTTTTAAATCGGTAATCTAATTGGCTGGCCTGACAGCGGTGTCCGACGCCACCACGACCCTTAATGGATTTTGGGTCGTGACAATCTACTTTTCATTAGGCAAACATGTTTATAGGTCTTAAATAACCAACTGCAATTAGATATCCTGTTCATATAAAATACAACATCTAGATATCTTGTTTGTAGGATTTCTGCATTTCTCTATGTCTATAAAAATGTTCTAAAGTCGACTTTATTCTGGGATTGTTATAGGTCTGTGTTCCGCTTCGGAGACATTGAGATGACACCCCTGCTCGAGGAAATAGGAGGACTGGCTGGTATACTGTGGGAAACTTCGGGTTTGTTAATGTCAGAAAACCACAAGGGTAGAGGTTTTCTCAAAATCATGAGTTTAAAGAAGAATCCAGACTTGACATGTTTAAAAGAGTCGTACATTCCCTTTGACTACTTGTACGAAAGGTATGGTCATATTACCGTACTTATCCTGATTAGTTCGCCCTTACATCATTGGGGCATATCCACCGAAGGGTCTTTGTCTTTATGTTCTGCTTCTTGGGGATGATAGTGTTTCCGATGAAGAAAGCAAGGATCCATAACATGCTAGCTATGATCACCAAAACTTTAATGGAGGGAATTGGTGGGAAACCATTTAGTATAATGCCCATGATCATTGTAGAGATATACCGAGCCTTGGAAAAGTGTCAACAAGGAGCTAAACATTTCGAGGGCTGTAATTTGCTACTCCAGCTCTGGCTCATGGAGCATCTCCAAAAGGTTGAATATCGTCAAGAGATTCAGCATAGGGACTGGGACGATCATATAGCCTTCCATCAGCCAGGGAGGATGAATTACATGCCCAACATGTTTGCTCAGCCGGAAGACACCAAAGGATGGGTCGAGCTGTTTGAAAATCTAAAGGAAGACCAAGTACAATGGATGTTTGAATGGTTCCCTACTGAAGAATTCATCGTCTGATCTCGGGATGCACCATTTTTGATACTGATCGGTTTGAGGGGGACCTACCCTTATGTCTCTCTCCGAGTTATGAGATAGGCTGGAACGAAGCAGGTTATACCAAGGGTCGACAAGATGAGTCACTTCCGGGCCGAATTTCAGGATGATGATATCCCTTACAAGTGCCAAGCTCAGCATATGTGGCAATGCAAACTCGTCCTAGGAAGGGATAACATCAAGCCAGATAGATACCATGCTGGTTGCACCCCATACTATTCCAGCTGGCTGGAGGATAATCACAATGGTCTGGGTTAACCCGGGTTTGTTCGAGGTCATAGTAAAAGTACAAGAGGGAGTGAATTGTAAATTATTTAAAATACTTCGCTTATAAGTTAACTTATAACTGGAGTAGTCGAATAAATAAAATACTAAGCAGGTATAATTAAAATGCAGAAAGTAATTTGCAGGAATTAAAGACACCAGGATTTTATACTGGTTCGGATTCAATGTGAATCCTAATCCAGTCCCCTTGCGTTGCAAGGGAGTTCTCTTCTAGAAATGAATTTCTTTCGAGTACAGATGTGATGGATATCACTTATTTCTTCTAGCACTTGTTTGATATAATGCATCACTAGTTGTGTACCCTTTTTCTATCCCTGACTTGTTACACATCAGATTTAAGTAAACTACTATGCTTGTTTGCAGTAGACTAAGGAGAATATTTTGGTTCAATCAAAGTATAATAGACTAGGGTTTACACAGGAGTATTTATACTATAATGGATGATGGAGGCTTGCCAACCCAAGGTATTTGATCCTTGGAAATAATTGATTCTTTCCAAGAATAAAGAGTGAGCGTTTGGCTCCATTTGATCTTCTTTCCTTTGATAGAGGATGTAGTGCAAGATATTCCTTAATTGTTAGATCTTCCAAATACGTTCGCTTCCCAGATCTCCTTGTATTCTTTCGTGATTATGCCTTGAATATTTTAACTCCGCTAATCCCTGATCTCATGCCTCGATTAATCTGGTTCCGTTAATTATGCTGCTTCTGATTGAAGGAAGATTTTGATCTCCCGAAGTTAATCCTGATTTGTTGCTGAATATTTATTTTTTTCCTTGCAAATCTTTGTGATTGAATTCTTCCTTGTTTGTTATGAATTATCTCGGCAGTTCTTCTTTACTTCTTTTGAGTTCCTGCACATGTATATTAATTGCATCATTAAAACATGATCTAACAATCTCCCCCTTTTTGATGATGGCAAAATAATATACTGTGTAAAGAAGTAAACATCAGTTGACTTCCCTATACTGTATTAGTCGACTTGACTCCTCCTCAATGTATGTAGTCGACTTGAATCTCCCCCTCAATAGGTGCAGTTGACTTGTACTTGCACAATATTTATAGATAGCACTACATATACATGTTTACAAAGTGTACGGTCATGTTCCTCACATAGTTAACTTGTACCTGTACCTGTTCACATAATAGCATAACACATAGCAAATACACATAATACAGAAGTGTGTGCATGTTCCACACATAGTCAACTTGTACCTGTACCTATTCACATAATATCAAACACACATAACACAGAACAGGATATCAAGATATTAACAAGATATTTTCTCCCCCCTTTTGACATAAGCAAAGAGGGACTAGGGGCAGAGCAAACAAAATAAGATCATTCAGTGGCTGATAAGACATCACACAACATCAAGAAAAATTATCCAGGGGCACATCCCACAAAACCAGCAGAACAAGTAGCAATATCACACATTGTTTTAAATAACATCCACACCAGCGGCGCAGGAAATAGGTAAGAGTGTTGCAGATGGCCTCCTTCAGTTGTTTGAAGCTTGTATTTGCAGAGATGCTCATGCTATCCAGCCTGTCGTGAAGCTCCTTGAAAGCTTTGACAGTATTTTCTCTGACTCTGAGAACAACAACTCTGATTTTGGACACGTCAGACCCTATTTCCTTTGAGATAGAATGAATGTCACCCATAGTGGACTGAGTAGCTGAAAGAAGATTCTAGATTTCAGAGACTTTGGAGTCAATGGAACTGAGTTTGGTAATGAGACAGTAGACAAAAAATGTATCCCTTTGAGAGAAGGTTGAAAACGACCCAGTGCGGGGAAGCCAGGAAGTTGCAACAATATGGGCTAGAACTCGGGTCTCAAAACTCACATAACTAGGGCCCAATTGATTTGGAAGGGTTTCAGAGGGATTTTCAACTATGCATTGTTTGGCTTGGTCAAAAGAAATCTCAAAGTTCTCAGGCCATACATTTTTAAATAGAGTGGGGAAACAAGAGCAGTGACGTTGGAAGAGGGAATCATACAAAGCACAATCAAGAACAATGCGTTTGCCTTGTACTAGAGATTCTAGCATATCTGATTTATTTGAGCGAAGATTAGCATCGAACATACGGACTAAGGGCTCATAAACTTTAGGCAGAGGAACAAAGAGAAATTTTTTCCACCCCTGATAGACAAAAAGATCTTTTACCTTACAGTTGAGAGCTTCCATATCATCAAGATCCACGATTCATCCATGGGCGATAGGCTTATCTTTGAGAGAAATAAAAAGATCCTTATTAAGGGTATCCCAGAAGTGTGAGGCTGAGAAATCGACTTTTGATTTCTTTAGAGTGGATGGGATGGGAGGATCTTCCATGGGTCGTTTGTCTAGGGCTTTATCGCCTAGAAATTGAGACGGTTCAGAATGATCACATTAGGATGGGGCGTAGTCATTAGAATGATCAGACCCTAAGTCTACTTGCTCAGGCGGAACGTAAGGGGGTTTTTCCCTTGAGCGAGTGCTTTTTTGAGTGGAAGCAGAGGGGGTCTTTAAATGTTTCGCCATTGAAGGAGAGGTTTTGCAGAAGGGTTTGGAGAGAAGATATGGGTGAGGGTGACTGAAGGGGTTTTCTAACTTAAGAAGGAAAAGTTTGACGGTTGAGTGCAACAAAGGAAAAGGTGTCAGTTGAGAAGATGTGATGATTGGCTTTCCATCTTCATACTGCAACTGACGTGAAAAGAGAAGGAAAGAAACGGTGGTGCATTTAATGCGTGTGAAAAGGGTAATTATAACACTTTTCATAAAAAATAGCACATAGGTCCTAAGAGATTTTTTTACCAGCAAATAATACCAAGTAATTTTCTCAAAGTACAAAATCTTTCTTCTAGCAAAGGCTTAGTGAAAATATCAGCCAATTGGGCAGCGGTACCAACAAAAGCTATTTCTATATCACCTTTAAGGACATGATCTCTAATAAAATGATGCTTAATATCTATATGCTTAGCTCTAGATTGATGCACAGAATTCTTTGAAAGACAAATAGCACTAGAATTGTCACAAAAAATTTGTATAGGTTTAAACGAAAGTTCATAGTCACCCAGCTGATGGGACATCCACAGAAGTTGTGCACAACATTGTCCAATTGAAATGTACTCAGCTTCTGTAGTGGATAAGGCGACTGATGCTTACTTTTTGCTATTCCAGGATATTAGTGATTTTCCTAGTAATTTACAAGTGCCACTTATGATTTTTCTATCTTCTTTGTCACCTACAAGATCAACATCTGAAAAACCTTCCAATTTAAAAGAGTTAGAGCGAGGATACCATAAACCATGAGATATTGTTCCAATAAGATATTGAATGATTCTCTTCATAACAGTCAGATGTGACTCCTTGGGAGCCGACTAAAAGCTGGCTCATTTACACACGCTGAACATAGTATCTGGTTGACTTGCTGTTAGATATAGTAGGGATCCAATCATTCCTCTGTATTTGGTTTCATCGACTGGAGTGCCCTGTTCATTTTTATCCAAATTTGTAGCAGGGCTTATAGGAGTCCCAATTGACTTAGCGTTGCTCATGCCAAATTTCTAAATTAACTCCTTCGTATATTTAGTCTGACAAATAAAGGTTCCTTCTTTAGTTTGTTGAATTTGTAGCCCAAGAAAGAATGTGAGTTCTCCGATCATGCTTATTTCAAACTCGCTTTGCATAAGACTTGAACATTCCTTGCACATAAGAGGGTTAGCACTTCCAAAAATAATATCATCAACATAAATTTGAATAATAAGATTACCTTCCCTTAATCGTTTAATGAATAAGGTAGTGTCTATATTACCTATGGTAAAACCATGATCAATAAGAAAATTACTCAATCCATCACACCAGGCACGTGGAGCTTGTTTAAAATCATATAATGCTTTGGAAAGCTTGTACACATGATATAGAAATTTTGAGTCCTCAAAGCCTGGGGGCTGTTTCACAAAGACTTCTTTTTCGATGAATTCGTTCAAAATGTCACTTTTGACATCCATTTGAAATAGCCTGAACCCTTTAAAAGATGTGTCTGCTAAGAGAATTCTTATAGATTCCAACCGAGCTACCGGGGAAAAAGTTTCATCATAGTCAACTCCTTCCTACTGTGAATAACGCAGAGCAACTAATCTTGCCTTGTTTCTTACGACTTTTCCCTCCTCGTTCAATTTGTTTCTGAATACCCATTTTGTTCCAATTAAGGACACATTGTTAGGTTTGGGTATTAATTTCCATACTTGATTCTTGCTGAATGAATCTAATTCTTCTTGCATGGCTTGCACCCAGCTTGAGTCCTTCAGCGCTTCCTCCACCTTTTTGGGCTCAACTTGAGAGATTAATGCAATGTTTGCTTTCTTTTTTAGGGCAGCCTTGGTTTTCATTCCTTCATTTAGATCACCTATAATGTATTTCTGAGGATATTCGGGTTCACTTTTCCATTCATTTAGTCGAACGATATTTGTAGTCAACTCTGCTGGTTGATATGGAGTATTGTTAATTTTTTCTATAGTTGACTCAATCATGCTTGTCGTGTTAGTCTACTCCAGTGTTTTTCCATTTTCCTGAGCTCCTTGAGTTTGCTCTTCGTCACCTGCAATTGTTCCTTTCTCAACCAAGGAGTTATTTTTATCGAATATAATATGTACGGATTCTTCTACACATAGAGTGCATTTATTAAAAACTCTAAAAGATCTGCTATTTAATGAATAACCCAGAAAAATACCTTCGTCACTTCTTGGATCAAACTTTTCAAGATTGTCCTTACCATTATTGTGAATAAAACATTTGCTTCCAAAGGGATAAAAATAACTGATATTTGGACGTTTACCTTTCCAGAGTTCATAGGGGGTCTTTTTTAGAATTGGCCTTATGAGGCAACGATTGAGAATGTGACACATAGTACTTACGCCTTCTGCCCAGAAATGGTTTGGCAATGAGTGTTCAAGTAGCATGGTTCTTGCTATGTCTTGGAGGGTTCTGTTCTTTCTTTCTATAACTCCATTTTGCTGTTGTGTAGAGAAATTGTGAGTGTAACCTTGATCGTTACAGAAGTCCTCAAAAGCTCTGCTTTCAAATTCTCCACCATGGTCACTCTGAATTTTTGAGATTAGATATCCTTTTTCTCTTTCAATCCTTTTGCAGAAAACTTCAAAATTTCTTAAGGCTTCGTCCTTATGAGACAAGAATGTCACACCTCCTTTTTCACTACACCAAGGGCGTAAAGGAGTTTTTTCCAACTTGAATGACAATCGAAACAGGATTATATTATTAAGAGATTCAGAGTCGCCACTTGGGAGATTTATGGTGTCCCAAGTCACCGGTCGAATCCTGAATCAAGGAAATTATTGACTCTGTTAACAGTCCGAGAACCAGAAATCCAAGTAAGGAATTCTGTTAACCCAGGAGAAGGTGTTAGGCATTCCTGGATTCCATGGTTCTAGCACGGTCGCTCAACTGTCGTATTTGATTTTATCTAATTTTAAAACATGTTCTAACCTATGAGCCCTTTATTAGTAACCGCTTTTATTATTTATTTTTTATTTTAATAAGAATTGCAACGTCGTGAAAATGCATCTCGAACCACGTCGCACCAGTGCACCCGTGATTTTTGACACATTTCGACTTCGTTGAGATTTGGATTTGAGTCACATAAATGGGCACCCGAGTTTAAGAAAGTAATATTATTGAATGCCGGGCCTAAAGCAACTAACGTATTGTTAACTTTATGGGAGGCCATGAAATTCGCTAAATGGAATGCTCAAACTCTAAATATTTTAATATAGTTAAGAGGGCCACGCAATGCACGGTTTTGTTTGGGCGCGGTGCACCTCATTTATTTCAAAAACTAACCTAAAAGACTATTATTTTTCTATTATGGATTGTCTTTAAAAGGCCTAATTAATTAGTATTGTTAATGACCCATGACAAGATATTCGACTGGATTCAGTCTAATTTTACAATGCTAGCCCATCATGGGCCTTGGCACAAGCCCAAACAGAATCAAAGAGTCTAAATTGAGACTTAATGGTCTTAGTGTGGGCTGTCAATCCTGGGCTCATGAAATGGTCCAAACAAAATTATTGAAAGTGTTCATGCAACTGAACTCGTTAACTGAAGTAACACACAAAAGAAAACTCCAACTTCAAAGTCAACTATCAATTCGATTCTAAATTACTGAACTCCTACAAGCATGTGATACATTTAAATGACGAAATTAATAGGATTGGGACTCAATTACTAGTCCATTTCGATTCTATCATGAGCTACTTAGAAGTGGACGAAAAATGTAAAATCATTCTGAAACTGTTTTCTTAAACTATTACTTCTTTCTAATTAAAACTTCATATTAATACTATAGTTAACGTTATCAACATTACTAATAGTATGCATAAATATAAAATAAAACTTTCTACAGTCTGGACAACATCTCAATCCAAAAGCAAGCCTGAGGTTGACATAATAACCAAACTACAGTTGTGAAGCCATATCCAGTATTGTATTGTATCACTCATATAAGTCTGATGTGGATTTGCAACACTCATACCAACTATGACAACGCTATTTCATACAAATATTGTAACGCTAATAGTCATGATACTAACGAACAGTCCTCAATCAATTACACATTGATATATGCTAAAGTGCTGAAATTAATTACAATTATATAAGGAATTCAACGGGAAAACGAGCATTACTTCATTCCATTCCCAAAATCCCAGAGATATAGGATATGTACCTGGAAGGTAGAATGTAAAACAAATGAGGAATCAACAGCAAGAATCAAAGAGTCAACAGCAGCTCAAAATCGAAATCACAGCCCAAGTAAATGTTATCAAACTCAGTCTAGAAATGAACAGCACCAACAACTAATCAATGAACTTGATTTAACCAAAATGAAGTCGAAATTAAATCCAGAACAAAGTCGGAGACTTCAATCAACCAAACACAAGGATTTTCAAGCTGTTTTCCTCTTTAAGCTAGCCAGAGATTCGAGACAATTGCTGAAACAAACTGGAAATTGATCCAAGGAACTCAATGTAACAGTGTTTTTGAATTTTTCTGTAATATTGTTTTTCTATTTTTGATTTTTTGAATTTTTTTTTTGAAGAAAAGCTAAGATCTAAAGGAGTTTGGATTTGAAATTCAAATTTCAGATCTATAAAACTTGAAGAATGTTTTAGGGGGGAATTTTAGAGCTCAAAAACTTGTTTTCCAAGGCACTAGTGATGCCCTTTTATAGGCACAACTAAGAGGGCATCAGATTTTAATCTTTACCAAAACAGTCCCTCTTCTTATTTTCATTTAGATCTCTATTTCTTGACTTGTGTCACAAGTTAATACCTTACAATTACTGGAAACCTACACTTAAGCCCTATTTTAGAAGATTCTAGGGCTTTCTATTCTAACCTACAACTTTCATGTCCCATTTCAACTGCCCAAACTGCCCCTGAACTCATTTTGCATTTAATAGCCTACCCTTTCACATTTATTCTAGTCACAATTTACTGAGAGACTAAAGTGAACTACCATAACAAGAGTAGTCCCAAAATTATAAAACTGAATCCCTAAACCTAAATAACATTAATCAAGAATGCAAACTAATCCTAATTCCTTATCATCTAATTTTCAATTAAGACAGAATTATCACTTAAAGTCGAACTAAACCAATACCAAACTATACTAAACTAAGTAACCACAGTATTGAATACTAATTGAATCCTAAAACACGAAATTAAACCTAATCAGAATCAATTACTAAACAACAATCAGACAGGGCTCAAGCTAATCCGAACAATCTTGAAAAATTACTTCAATACATTTTCTCAATCCAAGGTAACCCATAATCCTAAAACAATACCGACAGGAGAAACACCATTTTAGTCTAAACCACAAATTGACACAAATTAACACAACAAGACTAAGAACTTGATTATTAAAAACAGATAGAAAAGAAGAGAAATTGAAACCTAACCAGAAACAAAAAGACGAGCTTATTGGACGCCTTGAAAACCAATCTGAAGTAACTTGAAGGCGGTGCTGCCATGCACGACGGAAGCAGCAGACCCAATTTACACATTTGAAGGGCTAGACCGACATTCGACCGTTAATTTTTAGGGCATTAGAAAGAGGAGGAGGAGAGGGTTTGATGGTGTAAATTTGGGGTTAATTGGAGAAGGTTGAGGTTTGGCCGGAAAAACTTCAAAAGGATATTCGACGGGTTCTGGGTTGATTCGAGGGACGAGAGTTGTAGAACTGAAGTGAGGGGACGGAGGGGAGTTGGTGGTGTAGTTTTGGACTAGTTTGGCAGTGTCGCCGCCGTGGGCGGTGGAGACGGCGACAATACTTTTAATTATTCGACGGCTTCCGGTGGGATTCGAAGGGAGATGGTAGGATATTTGTGATGAGGGCGTTGAGGCGGTCTCAGGGTGTGAATTTGAAAGCCACCGGAGTAGTGACGTTTTCTTCGGTGGCGGCGGGTGGCGGAGGCGTTACAGAGCTGTACGAGGAAGAAAAGGCTTTGGTTGTTTAGGGTTTCAAGGGATTTGAGACAGTTATATGTAAATGCACAAATCAATTATGACCATCAGATGAGAATGAATGAATGGACAAGATTAATTTGGTTACTAACCAGCCTCAAAACGACGTAGTAATCTCCCCGTAGTGCGTCATTTTATGATTTTTGGAGGGGTGGGGCTTGGACCAGGCTAGGGGAGGGGTTTGGGCCAGTGCTGGGTGTGGGTGTTTGGGCTGAAGAAGTGGCCCAATTGTGACTAATGAGAGCAGCCCTCTTTTCTTTTAATTTTCTCTTTATTCATTTTGTTTTCTTTTTCTTATTTCTTATTTATTATTTGTATATATTTATTTTATTATTTTTTTTATTTTTGTTTAAAATAACAAATAAAAAGTCAAATACCAACTTGACTCTAAAATTATATTATTTCACTAATTTTTAATTTTAAATCTAAACTTAAGATAAATTCTAAAAATTAAAAATAAAAATGCAAAGAACCATTTTTGTCATTTTATTTATATTTTGTTTTGCAAACAATTTAACCACTAATTAATCCTAAAATATGAAATTAAATACTAAATGCAAATGTCAAATATTTTTTTTATATTTTTCATATGAATTAAAATGCACAAATTAAATGCAACAATTATCAGAAATAACACAGAAATTCACAAAAATTGTAAAATAACACAAAAATCATTTTGTTTGAATTTTTGGGAATAATTCATATATAGGGCAATAATCAAGTGCTCACGGCTGCCCCTCTTTGCTCGGAAACATGAAAAGTTTTCGTGCAAAGATAAGTGAGCGAAAACGAGCGATTTTTGCCCCGTTTGAATATTCCGTGCGAAGCATTTTTGAAAGAGTTGACCGCGCCCTGCTTTGGAGGTTGCCTACATATCCTTGGCTAAAAAGGAATCAGGTCAGTGTAGTTCGGGAAGGTTTGGTAGCTAGGACTACCAGGAGCTGTGATTTCATTGCTGTTACTGCTGCTACTGCTTGCTGACCTCCTTATTACACCGTGGTAAAACAAAAGAAGTTAGCCTAAGCTATGATCTATGAGTTACAAAAGATCCTATCTATGTCTTTAAACTTGCTCTTGTGTTGCCTTGAACTTGTATCTTGTATTCTTTCGATGGGATTCTTGTTGTCGCCTTGAATTGTGATTGGCGATGTTTAGCCATTCATCCGAATGATGCTTGATTGCTGCAATTTGAAATATGTGCCTCTATTCTCCAAGCGGGCTCCTGGTTGTTAATGCTTGAAAAGTATTCCCGTATTCTCCAGGTGGACTCCTGACTGTGATGCTTGAAATGTATTCCCTTGTTCTCCAGGTGGGCTCCTAACTGCAACAAAATAAACAAACAAAGAAAATTTACTGCCCTAGTTTGGTGACTGGGCACATTATGTTATCAAATATTAAACTTCAGCTAAAATTTGAATTGTACTTCCCTTGTTCTCCAGATGGGCGCCTGATTGATGAAATTGAAACGTATTCCCTTGTTCTCCAGGTGGGCTCCTGATTGCTGAAATTTGAAAAACATTCCCTTGTTTTCCAGGTGGGCTCCTGATTGTTGAATTTGAAAAGTATTCCCTTGTTCTCCAGGTGGGCTCCTGATTGCTGAATTCGAAAAGTATTCCCTTGTTCTCCAGGTGGGCTCCTGATTGCAACAAAACAAACGAAACAAAGAAAATTTTCTGCCCCAGTTTGATGACTGG
>MU775142.1:75468-87271 GCA_026770625.1 Nicotiana glauca
TGTGCAATTCAGATGGTGGAGAATGAATCAAATCTCCATGTACTTGGCACTGATGACACTTGCGTACAAAACTGATACAATCTCATTCCATAGTGAGCCAATAATATCCTGCTCGAAGAATCTTCTTGGCCAATACATATCCACTCATATAAGGTCCACAGACTCCCGCATGTACCTCGGTCATGATAGTTATAGCTTGTTTAGCATCCATGCACCTCAATAAACCAAGGTCTGGAGTTCTTTTGTACAACACTCCTCCACTAAAGAAAAATCCGCTTGCCAAGCATCTAATGGCTCTCTTCTGATCCCCTGTGGCCTGTGCCGGATATGCTCCCATCCTGAGGTATGCTTTGATATCATGAAACCACGGCTCACCATCAAGCTCTTCCTCCACCATATTACAATAGGCATGCTAATCTCGAACCTGAATATGCAACGGGTCCACGTATGCCTTATCTGGATGATGCAACATCGATGCCAAAGTGGCCAAAGCGTCAACAACTTCATTATGAATCCTTGGAATGTGCCTGAAATCTATTGACTGAAACTATTGACAAAGTTCATGCAAACACTGTCGATATGGTATGAGCTTCAAGTCTCGTGTCTCCCACTCTCCCTGAATCTGGTGCACCAGAAGATCCGAGTCACCCATGACCAAGATCTCCTGGACACCCATGTCTATAGCCAACCTCAAACCCAAGATACATGCCTCGTATTCAGCCATGTTATTGGTGCAGTAGAAGCGAAGGTGAGCTGTAACAGGGTAATGCTGCCCTATCTCAGAAATAAGTACTGCTCCTATCTCAACACCTTTGGTATTGGCAGCCCCATCAAAGAACAACTTCCACCCTGGCTTTTCGACTTGTTCTAATTCCTCGACGTGCATTGTCTCCTTATCAGGGAAATATGTCTTCAAAGGTTCATACTCATCATCAACTGGGTTATCGGCTAGATGATCAGCCACTGCTTGTGCCTTCATTGCGGTCCGGGTTACGTAGACAATGTCAAATTCTGTAAGCAAGATTTGCCACTTTGCGAGCCTCCCTTTGGGCATAGGCTTCTGAAAAATGTACTTCAATGGGTCCAACCTCGAGATGAGATAGGTGGTATATGATGACAAGTAATGTTTCAATTTCTGCGCTACCCAGGTTAAAGCACAACACGTCCTCTCGAGCTGAGTGTATTTTACCTCATAAGATGTGAATTTCTTGCTGAGGTAGTAAATCACCTACTCTTTCTTTCCTGTGACATCATGCTGCCCCAGTACACAACCAAAAGAGTTATCCAAAACTGTCAGATGGAAGATCAAGGGTCTTCCCAGCTCTGGCGGAACCAATATAGGTGGACTGGCCAAATACTCCTTAATCTTGTCAAATGCTTCCTGACATTCATCCGTCCATCTGACCGCAGCATCTTTCTTTAGCAGCTTAAAGATAGGCTCACAAGTCGTTGTAAGCTGGGCAATGAACCTGCTGATGTAATTCAACCTGCCGAGCAAACTCATCACCTCTTTCTTGCTTCTTGGTGGCGGTAACTCCTGAATGGCTTTGATTTTGGATGGGTCTAACTCAATACCGCGTCGACTTACCACAAACCCCAACAACTTCCCTGACGGAACTCCAAATGCACACTTCGCCGGATTAAGTTTGAGGTTGTACCTACGGAGTCTCTGGAAAAACTTCCTCAGGTCTTTGACATGATCACACTGCTTTCTCGACTTTATAATCACGTCATCTACATAGACTTCAATTTCCCGATGTATCATATCATGGAACATGGTGGTCATCGCCCTCATATATGTTGCCCCTGCGTTCTTCAACCCAAATGGCATAACCCTATAACAATACGTTCCCCAAGGCGTGATGAATGCCGTCTTTTCCGCATCTTCCTCATCCATCAAAATCTGGTGATAACCCGCATAACAATCCACGAAGGAACCAATCTCATGTTTGGCACAGTTGTCAATCAATATATGGATATTTGGTAGTGGGAAATTGTCTTTTGGACTCGCCTTATTGAGATCACGGTAATCAACGCACACTCTGGTCTTCCTATCCTTCTTTGGTACAGGCACAACATTAGCTAACCAGGTGGGATATTGGGTGACCTGGAGGACCTTCGCATCAAACTGCTTGGTAACCTCTTCTTTGATCTTCATACTGATATTTGTTTTAAATTTCCTCAGCTTCTGCTTGACCGGAGGGCATGCGGGGTCAGTGGGCAATTTGTGGACCACCAAGTCGGTACTTAAACCCGGCATATCATCATATGACCATGCGAAAACATCTTTGTACTCAAGCAATGCTTTGATTATTTCTTCCCTGAGAGGAGCTTCCAAATGGACACTTATTTTTGTTTCCCGAACATTCTCCTGATCTCCTAAATTGATTGCCTCTATATCATTCAGGTTAGGTTTGGGTTTTTCCTCAAATTGACTTAATTCTTTACTGATTTCTTCAAGGCTTCCTCATCATCATATTCTACCTCGTCATCACACTCAATTTCTTGTATTATTATTTCGGAGTTAAATTGGTAATCAAGATTAGGCCAAAGACTCTGCATGCATGACACATCAGTGATACCAGCATAAAAGGGACTGTACAAGAAAGAAAAGAAAGACAAAATAAAGGCTATCAGGAATGAAAAAGAAAGGAAATTGCATTTCATTAAAATTGTAAGATAACAAGGTTTAACTCATCCAAACGGACTGAACATAGCATCCGAATTACAACCTTGAAAATAATACAGATTAAACTGAAAGGAAAATCAAAACTAACTACCACGACTCCCTCCGGGTAGGAAGAGGAGTAGCTTCCCAATTATTAAGCTTGGCACAGGCCCCTGCGAACTGCACATCTGCTTTGCTTGGACCTTCGCCTACCTCCACCATATTCACCTCATCAAACAACTTTTCAAACCTTTCCATCAGCTCCTTGTTGGGTTCCATCATTACAGAATGAAGCATTACCATTGCTGGGCGCCTCTTAGTACCAGGCCGGAAAAAGGAACGGGATATGCGGGGTATGGGTTTTGGAAGGGTCCATGCTCTCTTTTTCATCTGCTTAGCTCGCCTTATGTCAGCAGTAGTGGGCTTAAAGCTTAACCCGAAAGTATCCAAATTTCCAGGAAGAGATATCGGCTGTATGATGCCCTGTAACGAAGCACCCAATCCTTTTCCAGGTAAAAATCCATTCTTTATCATTTCTAAAGCTACCATGATAGATGCAACAGCTACTCTGGGCACAAGAATACACTTTCCTTCCGAGATTTTTGCAACTGATACTGTATCCAAGATTTGGTAAACCCATAGACCTTTGTCGTCCTGAGCTTCATCGAAAGGCATAATGGTATTACACGAATTATCCTCTCCATGCACAACAATTTCCTGTCGGTCCCATTCGAATTTGACCATCTGATGCAAGGTAGACGGCACAACTTTTGCGGCATGAATCCAGGGACGACCCAATAAGAGATTGTAGGAAACAGCCACATCGAGCACTTGGAAATCCATTGTGAATTCAACTGGTCCTATTGTCAGTTCTAACACGATGTCCCCGACCGTGTCCTTTCCCCCTCCATCAAATCCTCGCACGCAGACGCTATTCTTCTGGATTCTCTCACTGTCCACTTTTAACTTTTCCAAGGTGGAGAGAGGGAAGATGTTTGCGCTAGACCCGTTGTCAATCAATACTCGAGTAACCACAGAGTCTTCACACTTCACTATGAGGTAAAGTGCCCTATTATGCTCAGTACCCTCCAAAGGCAACTCATCATCGGAAAATGTAACCCTGTTGACCTCAAAAATCTTAATCGCTATCTTCTCCAGATGGTTTACAGATATCTTATCCGGAACATGGGCTTCATTTAGAATCTTCATCAACGCCCGACGATGCTCGTCCGAATGAATCAATAGAGACAGCAATGAAATCTGCGCTGGAGTTTTCCTCAACTGTTCTACAATGGAATAATCTTGTGCCTTCATTTTCTTTAAGAATTCTTCAGCCTCTTCTTCAGTTACGACCCTCTTTACTGGTGCTGGATTGTCTTTGGCTGCTTTAAACTTTCTCAGCTCTTCAGGGGCAAAGCATTTCCCTGAATGGGTCAGTCCATGTGTTTCACAAACTTCTTCTTTAACTTCCTTCCCCTTGTACATCACAGTCACTCGGTCATAGTTCCATGGGACGGCCTTTTCACTAACCACTGGTAACTGAGTCACCAGTTTGATGATAACCGGCTCTGTGCGAGCGCCCTTTACAATCACAGCAGGCTTAACAACCGCTCCTGGTACTTTAACGGGTTCTTATTTTACTGCCATCACTGGTTTGCTGACTGTCTGCTCTACTGTGACCAATGCCTTCTCATCAATTACTTTCTCATTTGCTCTGTTCTCACTGGCCCTGATCATTATTACGGTTTGTGAAGGCTTCTTATACTTTCCCTTCTGTACTAACTCGATCATGTGAGTCTCATGATGGGTCGGTAATGGATTCTGAGTGATGTTGGTTGTCTCTGGAGCTTGTACTTCAATCCGTCGGGTATCAATGAGCTCCTGGATGGCCGTTTTCAAATGCCAACACTTCTCTGTATCATGCCTTGGCAGCAGGGTTGGGTCGAAAACCGGTTCCATTGGGGTTTCTATAGGTTCTCAGAGGTGGGTATGTGTTTTGAGTGTGGTAGGTATTTTGTGGGGTGGGTGCACGCCAGGGTGCCTGAGGTTGAGGGTATGTTTGGGTGTGGTGAACTGAAAAGTGGGGAACGGGAGGTGGATAGTAGTGTTGTGGTGGGCCATATGGGGTGTGTGGGTAGGTTTTTGGGTGTAGGCGTGGTTGGTGGTAATATGGTGATCGACCTATGGACCAAGCTCTTGATTCTACTACTGTAACATCTTCCTTTTTTTTCTTTCCCAACGCTCCTCCAGTGCCACTCTGGATGGCCTGGGTAGTTGCTTTAATCGCTGAATAGCTCATAATTTTGTTAGTCTTGAGACCCTCTTCCACCATACTTCCCATTTTTACTACCTCATTAAAAGTTTTCCCAACTGCTGCACCAGATGACCATAATAAGTAGGCTCCAAAGCCTACAGAAAATAATCGACCATCTCGCCTTCCGTCATTGGAGGATCAACTCTGGCGGCCTGTTCTCTCCACCAAAAACCGTACTCTCTGAAGCTTTCCCCTGGCTTCTTCTCGATTTCGGTCAATGACAGCCGGTCCGGGACGATCTCTAAGTTGTACTGAAAATGGCCTGCAAATGCCTGGGCCAAATCGTCCCAGGTGTACCATCGAGCATGATCTTGCCGCGTGTACCATTCCAAGGTTGCACCACTGAGACTCTGGCTAAAGTACGCCATCAACAACTTATCCCTTCCTCCGGCTCCTCTCATCTTACTGCAAAATCCCCTCAGATGGGCTACCGGATCACCATGTCCATCATATAGGTCAAATTTTGGTAACTTGAATCCCGCAGGTAACTGGATATCGGGAAACAAGAACAAATCCTTGTAGGCCACACTGACTTGGCCACCCAACCCTTTCATGTTCCCGAAGGATTGCTCCAGGATTTTTACTTTTCGAAACGTCTCTTTCTGTTTTGGATCCTTAAGCGGCTTGTCAGTTTCCACCGGGATCTCGAAGTGAGGGGTGTAAGAATATGGCTCAGGTACTTTAAAAGTAGGCTCAGGAGGATAGCACTGACTGTCGTGAGCTTGAAACAATGGCTCACTGGAAGATCTTTGCAATGTGGCAGGTGGAGGCGCCACAAAGACAGGGGTAATTGGTGGAGGAGGGTTTTGTTTGGGTGATGGAGCCTGGGGAGGATAGGAGGTGGTGCTATAACTTTGTTGGTGGAAAGGGAAAGGTGAAGATGCATGCACAAGAGGAAGCTCCTGAGACTGAGCCAAAGGTGGGATATATGCTGGATTGGCAGGATAAACTGGCGTTGGCTGACCTTTAGCCCAGGCCTGATGCATCTTGGCCATCTGCTGACTCAACTTATACATCTTTTCCTTCGTTGCTTTAACATCTACCACATCCACCTCTTTTGATGGGTCCACGATACTGGTATCTGATTCTTGGCCTGTCATGTTCTTTTTGGTTTTTGCCCGGGTGTTGTAAGAATGGGTTACCAGGATGCCAACTGCCTTTTGTCGTTGTATTGTAGAGAAGAGTTATCACTTTAAAACCACAAACCAACCACCTTTATGGAATGACATGACAAAATGAAACCATCACGTTAGTGTTAGGGCATTTAACATATTGGTACCCGTACATTTGGGGAGTGAATACACCCTAGCAGTTAACAGTTCCTATTATGCTTTTGATCAGTCGCATGCGTCATCCTGGCCTTTTCCTTGTTTCCAATTGCAAACTTCCTCTTCCTTTGTTTTCTTTTTTTTTCTTTTTTTTCTTGCCTTTGTCTTCTCTTGCTCCTATTCTCTCCCTTTCTTGATTTTCTTTTCTTTCTTCTTGTTTTTTCGCTATTTTCTTTTCTTTTTGCCCTTTTTGTGTTTTTTCCTCTCTTTTTTTTTGATTATGGTCGAATCCTATGTAGATTGCCTACGTATCATGACCCCGCATGAATCAGACCAAGCGTAGTTCTTGCAAATCAAATGCAAACTAAAAGGGATAAATTTTTTGGGATTTTTCAAATATTCATTAATAGACGCCGATTACAAGTGATACTAGACTAGTTGTTTTTCTAAAAGGGAAAAATTACAAAACCGACTTAAAATCAAAGGTACAGACTCGACACATCGAAGCTTCAAATCCTAGGGTCCACGGGGCATCACTCGGCATCGCCATGGGCCTGCGCAAGACTGAGAAGATTTCAATGTCAACTGTGACTACTTAAAGAAAACTGGCCATGTAAATGGCTTATTTTGACTTTTAAAAAACACAAAGTGGCTATTTTTGTAAAGTTTGGTTTTTCTTTTTCTTTACGAAAACGAAGACTCGGTTTTACAGATACGGCCTTTCAGCACTACCGAAAGAGAGATTTTAAGGTTGTGCCCGCAAGCCATTTTAAAATGATTCAGGGTGGCTGTTCTTGTAAAATAGCCTTCCGGCGCCCTTTTGGGGACATTCAGCTTATTTTTAAATAAGAATGGTGTCACCCGACTTATTGGATAAAAATAAAAATTATGGTATTTTTTGCAAAAGGGGTGGTTGGACCCGATGAGGGTTGCCTACGTATCTCACATCCGGTGAGAATCAAACCAGCATAGTTCGAGCAAATGAACTATTTTAAAACAAGACTCTTTTTTTCATTTTCATTTTTTGGCATTTCATAAGCAAATAACAAAACTACTTTCAAAAGCAAGACTTTTTTTTTTCATATTCATTTTTTGCATTAAAAAAAACTATTTTAAAAAAAAAACAAGACGCTTTTTTTTCATTTTTATTTTTCATGGCAAGACAAACTATTTTCCTTTTCTATTTTTGAAAACAAGACAAAATAACGACTCTTTTTTTTTCTTTTTCATTTTCAACAAACAATAAAACAACCTATTTTTCCCAAACTAAAATAAAGACTCTTTTTCTTTTCTTTGCTTTTAGTAAAAAAAACTATTAAAAACAAAACATTTTCATTTTTTTATTTTTCAAAATTTCGGCAGAGTTTTGACAGCATTTGGGCATCGATTTTTCTAAAACTAAATAATTAATTCTTTACACTGCTATTTCTCTCTTTTTCTCTTTTTCTCAATTTCACAAAATTCCAGTTGTTCAAAAGCCGGTCAGCATGTGGGCCCGAGACAAATAAGTGCACGTAAAATGCATCATGGTGGTCTTTTCATATCCGGTTACCTGTCCTAGACGGACCCAACCCCTGTGTTGAGTCCCCTAAGTCAAATGCGACATGATGCAAATAAGCGCTCCTATTTGGGATCCGACATGAAGTCAAGTTATTCTAAGTTCAAAACCTGGGTATGTGTTCTAGACTGTGTACCCGAGCGGACAACTCGAGCCGAGGAGGGGGCTACGTACCGGGAACCAAAAGGCCATCCGACTTAGTAACTTTTCCGGCCTCTTGACACTAACAGAATATGGAGTCTCAATCAGTAAGCACATCCCCGGAGGTGAGAAGAGAAGGGTTTCGGCACAGTTTATATACAGTTCAGATAATATCAAAGCGGTAAACATTTAGCACATTAAGCATGAAACATGTAGGAAAATCAGATATAACCAAATACAACAATTATTCTAAGCTCGAATTCTCGAACCCTGAACTGAAGTTCTGGGTTCTTTTCCCCAGCAGAGTCGCCAGAGCTGTCACACCTCCTTTTTCACTACACCAAGGGCGTAAAGGAGTTTTTTCTAACTTGAAGTGACAATCGAAACGGGATTATATTATTAAGAGATTCAGAGTCGCCACTTGGGAGATTTATGGTGTCCCAAGTCACCGCTCGAATCCCGAATCGAGGAAATTATTGACTCTGTTAACAGTCCGCGAACCAGAAATCCGAGTAAGGAATTCTGTTAACCCGGGAGAAGGTGTTAGGCATTCCTGGATTCCGTGATTCTAGCACGCTCGCTCAACTGTTGTATTTGATTTTATCGGATTTTAAAACATGTTCTAACCTATGTGCCCTTTATTAGCAACCGCTTTTATTATTTATTTTTATTTTAATAAGAATTGCAACGTCGTAAAAATGCATCTCGAACCACGTCGCACCAGTGCACCCGTGGTTTTTGATACATTTCGACTTCGTTGAGATTTGGATTTGAGTCACATAAATGGGCACCCGAGTTTAAGAAAGTAATATTACTAAATGCCGGGCCTAAAGTAACTAACGTATTATTAACTTTATGGGAGGCCATAAAATTCGCTAAATGGCACGCCCGAACTCTAAATATTTTAATATAGTTAAGAGGGCCACACAATGTACGATTTTGTTTGGGCGCGGCACACCTCATTTATTTCAAAAACTAACCTAAAAGACTATGATTTTTCTATTATGGATTATCTCTAAAAGGCCTAATTAATTAGTATTGTTAATGACCTATGACTAGATATTCGACTGGATTCAGTCCAATTTTACAATGCTAGCCCATCATGGGCCTTGGCACAGGCCCAAACAGAATCAAAGAGTCTAAATTGAGGCTTAATGGTCTCAGTGTGGGTTGTCAATCCTGGGCTGATGAAATGGCCCAAACAAAATTATTGAAAGGGTTCATGTAACTGAACTCGTTAACTGAAGTAACACACAAAAGAAAACTCCAACTTCAAACTCAACTATCAATTCGATTCTAAATTACTGAACTAATACAAGCATGTGATACATTCAAATGACGAAATTAACAGGATTGGGACTCAATTACTAGTCCATTTCGATTCTATCATGAGCTACTTAGAAGTGGACGAAAAATGTAAAATCATTCTGAACCTATTTTCTTAAACTATTACTTCTTTCTGATTAAAACTTCATATTAATACGATAGTTAACATTATCAACATTACTAATAGTACGCATAAATATAAAATAAAACTTTCTACAGTCCGGACAACATCTCAATCCAAAAGCAAGCCTGAGGTTGACATAATAACCAAACTACAGTTGTGAAGCCATATCCAGTATTGTATTGTATCACTCATATAAGTCTGATGTGGATTTGCAACACTCATACCAACTATGACAACGCTATTTCATATAAATATTGTAACGCTAATAGTCATGATACTAACGAACAGTCCTCAATCAATTACACATTGATATATGCTAAAGTGCTGAAATTAATTACAATTATATAAGGAATTCAACGGGAAAACGAGCATTACTTCATTCCATTCCCAAAATCCCAGAGATATAGGATATGTACCTGGAAGGTAGAATGTAAAACAAATGAGGAATCAACAGCAAGAATCAAAGAGTCAACAGCAGCTCAAAATCGAAATCACAGCCCAAGTAAATGTTATCAAACTCAGTCTAGAAATGAACAGCACCAACAACTAATCAATGAACTTGATTTAACCAAAATGAAGTCGAAATTAAATCCAGAACAAAGTCGGAGACTTCAATCAACCAAACACAAGGATTTTCAAGCTGTTTTCCTCTTTAAGCTAGCCAGAGATTCGAGACAATTGCTGAAACAAACTGGAAATTGATCCAAGGAACTCAATGTAACAGTGTTTTTGAATTTTTCTGTTATATTGTTTTTTTATTTTTGATTTTTTGAATTTTTTTTGAAGAAAAGCTAAGATCTAAAGGAGTTTGAATTTGAAATTCAAATTTCAGATCTATGAAACTTGAAGAATGTTTTTTGGGGGAATTTTAGAGCTCAAAAACTTGTTTTCCAAGGCACTAGTGATGCCCTTTTATAGGCACAATTAAGAGGGCATCAGATTTTAATCTTTACCAAAACAGTCCCTCTTCTTCTTTTCATTTTAATCTCTATTTCTTGACTTGTGTCACAAGTTAATACCTTACAATTACTGGAAACCTACACTTAAGCCCTATTCTAGAAGATTCTAGGGCCTTCTATTCTAACCTACAGCTTTCATGTCCCATTTCAACTGCCCAAACTGCCCCTGAACTCATTTTGCAATTACTAGCCTACCCTTTCACATTTATTCTAGTCACAATTTACTGAGAGACTAAAGTGAACTACCATAACAAGAGTAGTCCCAAAATTATAAAATTGAATCCCTAAATCTAAATAACACTAATCAAGAATGCAAACTAATCCTAATTCCTTATCACCTAATTTTCAATTAAGATAGAATTGTCACTTAAAGTTGAACTAAACCAGTACCAAACTATACTAAACTAAGTAACCACAGTACTGAATACTAATTGAATCCTAAAACACGAAATTAAACCTAATCAGAATCAATTACTAAACAACAATCAGACAGGGCTTAAGCTAATCCGAACAATCATGAAAAATTACTTCAATACATTTTCTCAATCCAAGTTAACCCATAATCCTAAAACAATACAGACAGGAGAAACACCATTGTAGTCTAAACCACAAATTGACACAAATTAACACAACAAGTAAGAACTTGATTATTAAAAACAGATAGAAAAGAAGAGAAATTGAAACCTAACCAAAAACAAAAAGACGAGCTTATTGCACCCCTTGAAATCCAATCTGAAGTAACTTGAAGGCGGCGCTGCCATGCACGACGGAAGCAGCAGACCCAATTTACACATTCGAAGGGCTAGACCGACATTCGACCGTTGATTTTTAGGGCATTAGAAAGAGGAGGAGGAGAGGGTTCAATGGTGTAAATTTGGGGTTAATTGGAGAAGGTTGAGGTTTGGCCGGAAAAACTTCAAAAGGATATTCGACGGATTCTGGGTTGATTCGAGGGACGAGGGTTGTAGAACTGAAGTGAGGGGACAGAGGGGATTTGGCGGTGTAGTTTTGGACTAGTTTGGCAGTTTTGCCGCCGTGGGCGGCGGAGACAACGAAAATACTTTTAATTATTCGACGGCTTCCGGTGGGATTCGAAGGGAGACGGTAGGATATTTGTGATGAGGGCGTTGAGGCGGTCTCAGGGTGTGAATTTGAGAGCCACCGGAGACAGTGACGTTTTCTCCGATGGCGGCGGGTGGCGGAGGTGTTACAGAGCTGTACGAGGAAGAAAAGGCTTTGGTCGTTTAGGGTTTCAAGGGATTTGAGACAGTTATATGTAAATGCACAAATCAATTATGACCATCGGATGAGAATGAATGAATGGACAAGATTAATTTAGTTACTAACCAGCCTCAAAACGACGTAGTAATCTCCCCGTAGTGCGTCGTTTTATGATTTTCGGAGGGGTGGGGCTTTGACCAGGCTGGGGGGGGGGGGGTTTGGGC
>MU775142.1:95930-108983 GCA_026770625.1 Nicotiana glauca
CCCCCCCCCCCAATTGCTATTCTTACATCTCGCGTTGAGTCATCAGCCTTTTCCTTTTCAGCAACCTTTTTCACCAAGTCATCAACCTTGTCCTTTTGAGCAGCATCTCGCGTTGAGCCATCAGCCTCTGTGCCTTTTCAAATGGGGATTCAGACTCCTCGTCATCAATGAGAAGAATGGGGATACTACAATTTCCATGGTTTAACTTTGTCTTTTTTGACTTAGAAAGTGAGCGTGGCCGAAGAAGATATGCTCGACCTCTATGCTTTTCTCCCTAAAAAACAAGGTCAGGTAGTAGACCCTTATTTGACTTCCTTTTTCCTTCTTAATTTTCTTGTTGCTCCACATGATCATCATCTTCTGATCTTTTCTTCTATCAGTGCCATCATCCATGTGATGACCCAAAGGGTCATCACCTGTTTTCTCACTCGTTCCATGGTTTCGAGGCCTTGAAAATCTCATTTTTGCTTGCCTCGATTTTTCTCACTAGCCGGAAAACTTTTATGATGAAATATGTGAATTCTGTGAAAAATTTGAAGAATTTTGATATTAATATGATTACAGTTGACTTTGGTCAATATTTTTGGTAAACGAACCCGGACCAGAGATTGGACGGTCCCGGAGGGTCTGTAGAAAAATATGGGACTCGGGCATGTGGCCGGAGTTGAAATCCGAGGTCTAGAACCCGAGTAAAAGAATAATTGGTAAAGAAAATGGAAATGAAAATTGATTAAAAGACTGTGGTATCGGGCTCGTATTTTGGTTCCGACGCCCGGTATAAGTCTTATATATTGTTTAAGCGCTTTCTGTGAAGTATGGTCGAAATCGGACGTCGTTTGACTTGTTTCGGACCTAAATATCTAAAGTTGGAAGTTTATGAAGTTTGAAATGAAAATGATGATTTTGAGGCTTGATTCAATGATTTGATGTTATTTTGGCGATTTGATCGCTCGAGTAAGTTCATAGGATGTTATTGAGTTAGTGTGTGCGATTGGTTAGGAGCCCCGAGGGCTCGGGAGTGTTTCGGAGGTGTCCCAAGATGTTTTACACTTAGGAATTGTAGCAGATTTCTCTGCAATTTTTGCCCAGCTATGGCCTTCTTCGCGATCGCGGACTTGGCCCTGCGTTCGCATAGCTTTGGACCTTACCTTCTTCACGTTCGCGGAATGGCCCCCGCATTCGCATACTTACAACCCTTCCTCAATCGCATTCGTGTTCCACCCTTACGCGTTCGCGTAAGGCAATCCCAGGGCCCCCACTAGTTTTCTCTACGCGTTCGCATACCCCCATCGCGAATGCGATGCCTCCAGTTTTCTCTTCATCGCGAACGCGGCCTCAGTGACGCGATCGCGTAGGGTAAAAATGCCCAGTTATATTTTTAATTTCTAGAATCAGAACACACGGGATTTCTTCACTTTTCTCACGAGCCCTCTTTTCTCCCAAGCTTTAGGAAGCCATTAAAGCCCCTATTCTTCAAGACTACTTGAGTAAGTAATTTCCCACTTATTTCCTTCACTTTTCCTTCATTAATTAGCAAGTTTCTAAGCCTAAATCATGAAATCATAGTAGAAATTATGGGTTTTGGGTAGATTTAGGGTTTTGAGAATTTTGGGTGATTCAACCTCAATTTGGGGTCGAATCTTAAAACAAATTATATATTTGGACTCGTGGGGTTATGGGTGATTGGGTTTTGGTCCGAGCCTCGAGTTTGGACCATGTGGGCCCAGTGTCTAATTTTGGTATTTTTGGAGGAATGCTAGAAAATTCATATCTAGGCTATGGGATGTTGCCATTGAGTCTTTATTGATATTATTGAATTGATTATGTCTAGATATCACTGTATTGGAGGTGGAACCGCGAGGTAAAGCAATAATTGAGGATTAAGTGGATTTCAAGGCCTTGAGGTAAGTGTTTGATTTAACCCTAGATTGAGGCAATAGGAGTAGAGTCTTATTTGTTAATTGGTAATTGTCGAGTACGGTATGTAGGCATGGTGACGAGTATCTATACACCGGTGTCTAGCATGACCGTGTGTCCTTATATTGAGATTTATCCCGAATTGTTGCGATTCTTCCATGCTTATTTGATGATTTCTATATACTGTAAAGAGCATGAGATGGGGATTATGATTACTAAACTCCGTGGAGAAATGGCTCGAGTTGTATTATGGATTGAGAAGGTATATAATATGAAATGACTCTTTGGAGTGATGGCTCAGATGTTAAATGAATTATAAGTGAGAAGTGTAAGAAAGAGAAAGAGTTGATGATTACTCCCTTGCCGGGACGTATTATTGTTTTTGGTGATTTTTCATCCCTTGCCGGGATTTAGTTGTGTTGTTATTTTCCCTTGCCGGGGCATTGAGTTTATTGATGTTGTTCCCTTGCTGGAATATAATTGTTTTGTCGTATTCCCTTGCTAGGATATTCTTCCCTTGTTTGTTTACTTCTTGCCCCGTATTTGTGACTGTTGTTTGGATAAGAAAGTATGATATTGGTGGAACGGATTGTACACCACAACAAGGATATATGGGATCGGGTTGCGTGCCACAACAATGATACCTGATAAATGGTATGGGTCGGGTTGCACGTCGCAACAATGATATATGAGGATCGAGTTGCGTGCCGAAACAATGATACCTGATAAATGGTATGGGTCGGGTTGCATGCTGCAACAGTGGTATTTGTGGATCGGGTTGCATGCTGCAACAATGGTAATGATGGACCGGGTTGCAAGCCGCAACAGTTGTTGACACTATGTGTTTATATTGGACATTGTTTCCTTTGTTATTGTGAATCTAAGCTGCTTTAGTTGTTATTCGGGATTTCTGTTATTAATGTTATCTCCTCATAGTATGTTTCCCCCTCTCATATTGTTAGTTGTTTGGTATTTCGTTTTCGTTGTATATTTATAACTGCACAGGTTTATGTGGTATCCAGTCTAGCCTCGTCACTACTTCGCCGGGGTTAGGCTAGACACTTACCAGCACATGGGGTCGGTTGTGCTGATGCTACACTTATGTGCAATTTTGCACAGGTCCAGGTTTTGAGAAGCAGCAGCAGCATTAGTACGGGAGCAGGATTTCATTTACACGAGACTGAGGTAGCCTTGCAGGCGTCCGCAGGCCCGGCGTCTCTTCTTTATGTTCTCTTTTAGACTGTTGCCTCATTGTTTGCGAGACAGAAAACTTATATATTTCTTTCAGACCATTGTTTTTAGTACATCTTTAGTAGTTCGTGAGTAATGTGACACCAAATCTTAGGTAGAGGCTTTTAATGACTGTTACGCATTTTTATTCGTATTTATAAATTAGACTTCCGCTATTGTCCTTGTTACATTTCATGTTCTATATTGATGCTATGAATTGTTAAAATAATTGTTTGGTAATGGAAACGGTAATTAAGTTGGCTTGCCTAGCTACCCCGAGTAGGCGCCATCAAGATCCCGATGGTGGGGAAATCCGGGTCATGACAAGTTGGTATCAGAGTACTAGGTTACATAGGTCTCACAACTCACGGACAAACTTAGTAGAGTCTGAGGGGTAGGTACGGAGATGTCTATACTTGTTCCCCAGAGTCTATTGAGTTAGGAAAAATCTCTCATTTGTTCTTTCTTGTCGTGCGGTTCTGTTTCTCAAACTCCGGTTGAATTTCTACTCTGTTCTTTGGCAGATGGCGAGAACACACGCTTCCTCTTCTACCGCGCAACAGTCCGAGCCCCCAGCAGCAGCTTCAATGGTGGAGCATCAGGTTAATTTGGAGGAGGAGGTTCCAGCCCCAGCAGTTCCGGTGGGACCAGCTCAGGTCCCAGAAGGGTTCATTGCCACCCCAGTTATTCAGGACGTTCTAGTCTGATTAGTAGGCCTCATAGAGGGTGTCATTCGAGCGGGTTTGCTTCTAGTTCCACCAGTGGTGGCAGGTCAGCCAGGTATAGTGGCTCAGGCCGGGAGTGAGATCACTTTTCAAGAGGCGGCCGAGGTGGTCATGGGTCGGGTAAGAGGCCCTGTCATGCAGGTAGATTCAGTGGTACCTCGTCAGGAGGTAGAGGTTCTTATGGTAGAGGCCATCCTCCCAGGCCTTTTCAGTCAGCTCTCCAGGTCACTCATGGTACTTCAGGTGGTCATTCAGGTCGACAGGGTCAGTATCAGTTCCCTCTGCTGCAGCATTCGTGTAGATGTTATGAGTGTGGTGAGTATGGTCATAGCAGGAGGGTTTGTCCGAGGTTGAGGGGTGCTCAGCCGCGGCAGACGAGGTCTTGCCATGCTTGTGGTGATCTGAGGCATATTGTCAGATATTGCCCTCGAGTTTATGGCAGTTTCCAGCATCAGAGTTCTCGTGCTATGATTCAGGAACCTGAGGTTCCACAGCCTGCCCAGCCAGCTAGAGGCGGTGGCAGAGGTGTTAGAGGTGGAGTTCAGGTTGCCAAAGGTAGAGGCCAGCAAGCAGCCAGGCCAGAGGCTGAGTCTTCAGGTGCAGACATTACAGGTACCATTTTGATTTGTATTAGAGATGCTTCAGTGCTATTTGACCCAGGGTCTACATATTCATATGTGTCTTCCTATTTTGTACCCTGCCTGGCTATGTCTAGTTATGCTTTGGACATTCCTGTTTATGTGTCTACACCGGTGGGTGACTCCATAGTAGTCGACCGGGTGCATCGTTCCTGTGTGGTCATGTTTGAGGGTCTTCAGACTCGTGTTGATCTACTGCTATTAGACATGGTGGATTTTGACGTCATATTGGGGATGGATTGGTTGTCCCCGTATCATGCCATCTTGGATTGCCACGCCAAGACGGTGACCTTGCCCTTGCTAGAATTGCCCTGACTAGAGTGGAGAGGGACCTCAGGTCATGCCATTCGTAGTGTTATTTCCTATGTTAAGGCTCGACGCATGGTCGAGAAGGGGTGTTTAGCTTATCTGGCGTATGATCGCGACTCCAGCGCAAAAGGTTCTTTCTATTGACTATGTTCCTATTGTTCGGGAGTTTCCTGAGGTTTTACCTTCAGACCTGCCGGGTATGCCGCCCGACAGGGATATTGATTTCTGTATTGATCTGGTTCCGGGCACGCAGCCCAATTCTATTCTGCTGTATCGCATGGCCCCTCCAGAGTCAAAAGAGTTAAAGGACTAGTTGCAGGATTTACTAGAGAAGGGTTTTATCAAGCCTAATGTTTCTCCTTGGGGTGCGCCAGTGTTATTTGTGAAGAAGAAGGATGGTTCGATACGGATGTGTGTTGATTACCGGCAGTTGAACAAGGTGACAATAAAGAACAAATATCCACTGCCGAGGATTGATGATTTGTTTGACCAGCTTCAGGGAGCAAGGATGTTCTCAAAGATAGACTTGAGATCTGGCTACCATCAGCTGAGGATTAGGGCATCCGATGTCCCTAAGACAGCATTCCGCACTCGGTATGGGCACTACGAGTTTTTATTCATGTCGTTTGGGTTAACCAATGCCCCAACATCCGATCTTGCGGAAAACGTTTTTCTTATACGAAGAATGTTAAACAATAAAGATTTTACAAAAAAAAATGAACTAAGTCAATGAAGGACTTAATACTGAATAATCAAAATCCTCCCAGAACCCGATGTCACAAGTGCATGAGCATCTACTGATAGGGAAATAAAATACAACCTCTGTCCAAAATACAGTGGACAAGAAATAAATACAAAGTGCTGAAAGGGACTACACTAGCTGCGGGTCGCCTCAAATAATGCAACTCACCAAGTCCCAGAATCATTCGCGCTGCTACGCCCAGTAGGCTACTAGAGGTACATATACCTGGGCAACAAAAATGCACCAAAATGTAGTATGAGTACGTAATCAACGTGTACTCAATGAGTATCCTGTCTAATCTCGAAGAAGTAGAGACGAGATGGTCAACTTCGACTCTTACTAGAGGTCAACTAACAATATACTAAAATGTGAGGAAATCATGAATTTATGTAGTAGTTCTAATTCATGAAGCTGGAAAACAGGTAAACACCTTCAACAAATAAATCAAGGATTTTCAAGGTTTACTCTTCATTATCTTATCAATTTATATCAAGCCACGAAGGGCAAATTTCACGTTTAAAAATTTTCAAGCGACAAACAACATGCGCAAATCACACCGAGGTGATGACCCGATCCAACAGAAATGTAAACTGTGCACTACCGAGGGTCGAACGGCATGAACCACAGATGCATCTATTACCCCACTCGCGAATCATCCATGTGACGCGGTCAACATAAAATTAAAAATCACCCTGCTCGCGATTCATCCATGCGACGCAGGTACATATAAGATACACAATCAACCTGCTCGCGAATCATCCATGCGACGCAGGTACACATAATATACATGCTCAAATAGCCAATTAGAATGTTATCGGGGAATAATTATCCAAATAAAATCAATTCTACTTTAACAATTTTTAAGAAATGATGTTTAATCCTTTTAGTAATCCCCTTACTAATTCAATGTGATTTAAGCAATTCAAGCTATCGATGGGTTCATAAATAATTCAAGTATAAAATGCTTTTGGGTCCTAACTACCCGGACAATAGCAAAATAGTAGCTACGCACGGAATCTCATCACCTCGTGCGTATGTAGCCCCCATAAATAGGAGCACATAATCAATTAATTCACCTATGGGGACAATTCCCTCTTACAAGGTTAGAAAGAAAACTCACCTCGCTCCGACGATCCATAACCGGCATTCCACGCCCTTCCGAAGACCCTAATTGATGTACCATGCTCCAAAACCAGCCAACGGTTAAGCAAATCCATTAATATACGCTCAATGATACATTACAATCAATTTATAGCAATTCCTAACCCCGATTGAAAAGTTAACAAAAATGCCCTCGGGCTCACGTGCCCGGATTTCGAAATTTTTCAAAGATAAAGATTACCCGTGACCTTAGAAACTCAAATATTTAATTTACTCCTAATTCCATGCTCAAATTCGTGGTGAAATCCAATTTATCAAGTTTTCTATATTTTCTTCAAAAAATCCCAACTTCCCCACAATTTTCATGTCTAATTCCATGACATAATCTCGTATTTAACTTGGAAATGAGTAGGAGTAACTTACCTTAACATAGATGACGAAATCCATTTTTGGAGCCCTCCAAAAATCGCCCCCAACCCGTGAAAAATATGAGAGAAATGGCCAAATCCCGATATTTTAAAACAACCATTCTACCCCAGCTATTTTTGCACCTGCGGTCCATTGACCACTTCTGCGGTTCCGCAGGTGCGGCCGCTCTACCGCATCTGCGATTCTTCCCAGGCCTTTCCTTTTCCGCTTCTGCGGAACCTCGACCGCATCTGCGGTCCACGAGCCTTCGACCAATTTTGCACCTGTGCCTTCCTAGCTGCTTCTACGGTGTCGCACCTGTGGCTTTCCGCAGGTGCGGTTATGACAGCAACCAGACCCTTCAGCCTTCTTCAAAATTCCATTTTTGATCCGTTAACAACCTGGAATCCACCCGAGGCCCCCCGAGACCCCAACCAATCATACCAACTAGTCCCAAAACACATTACGGACTTGCTCGAGGCTTCAGATCAATTCAAACAACACTAAAACCATGAATTACGCTCCTATTCAAGCTTTATGAACTTCAAAATTCCAAACTTTGACTTCCGATGTTTAAACCTATCAAATCACGTCCGATTGACCTCAAATTTTGCACACAAGTCATATTTGACGTTACGGACCTACTCCATCTTTCGGAATCAGATTCCGACCCCGATATCAAAAAGTCCACTTTCGGTCAAACTTCTCAAAAACCACCAAATTTCTATCTTTAGCCAAATGGCTCCAAAATGACCCAAGGACCTCCGAATTCACTTTCGATCACGCCCCCAACTCCAGAATCACCATACGGAGCTATTCACAGTCTCGGAATCCCAAACGGATATCGCTAACACTGAAATGTACTTCAAGCCAAACATATGAAATTTCTTCTAAAATGCTAGCTTCTACAATAGGCGCCAAAACGCTCCCGGGTTATCCAAAACCCAATCCGGTCATACGCCCAAGTCCGAAATCATCATACAAACCTACTGGAACCTTCCGACCCTAATTCCGAGGTCGTTTAATCAAAATTCCAGTCCTAGTTCATTCTTTCAACTTTAAGCTTCTGAAATGAGAATTCTCTTTCCAAATCAACTCTGGACTTCCTAAAATTCAATTCCGACCACACATACAAGTCGCAATACCTGAAATGAAGCTTTTCATGGCCTCAGACTATTGAACGGAGTGCTAGAACTCAAAATGACGGATCGGGTCATTACATATTCCTCAAAATCAGGTGGCTCCTCTAATTTATGCAACTCACTAGGGCCCCGTGTCCTACACATACTTGAGGTAGATGAAACAACCTCATATGCTGTAGTGATAATATGACTCCTTAGCACAACATAATTGGACTAACATCCTGAAACCGATCCAGAATCAGATATTTCCTGTTTCGTCATGGACTCACAAGTTCCTGGACTGAGCATTCTATTCCCATTGCCCATATTTTTTTTTACCTTTGTCCAAACTACTTACTATACTTTCATCTCCTAACCATTTTCCAATTTTTCTGTTGTCAACTCCACAAGTTGTGTTTTCTTTAGTCAGCTTTCTTGTTGCACTAGTAGATTCCCTTATATCACCAGAAGCTATAACATCATCTCTAATATTCACATAACAAGTACTAGAAGACTAAGGAGGATTACTACTTTGACTCAACCTCTTCCTCTTCTCAATTACCTCGGCGAAATATCTATCCCATTATTGTCTAGTCCTTCTTGTGAGCACGTGATTTTTGCCTCACCTGAATTACTCTCACAAAATCAAAACAAAATAATTGTTTGTTTTATTGTTTGAAGTGTTATGAGATATGGTGGTATTTTATGTTATTATTTGATTTTTGTTTGTGCCTGTGTATTTTATTTAATTAATAAAAAATAAAAATATATGTTGCATTTGAATTTAGGATTTAATTTTACATTTTTTTGATTAGTTAAGAAAATTATTGTTTTATAAAAATGAAAGAGTCATACACACAAAAAAAAATAACGTAATTTGCATTTTTAGTGTTTAATATCAAAATTGTGTGTTTTGGTATTTAATTATTTTTATGATAATTACTACTTAGAGTTAATTAGTATTTTTGGGATAATTTGGATAAGGATTAATTTAGGTTTGTATTTTATTTTAATTAAAATTTTAGAAAATAAAAAGAAAAGGAAAAGAATTAGAGGAAAAACGGATGTTCGGTCAATTTGGTTTAGCCCAAAACAAAATCCACCCCAAACCCCTAAAATCCGGCGAAATTAGGCCTAAACCAACCCAAAAACCTGTCCTAAAACCCAGTCCAAGAAGTCCATCGACCAGGCCATCGAAACGACGTAGTATGGGAGCAGAACGACGTCGTTTCAAGACCAATGAATCTCGATCGTTCATCCATTCCCATCCAACGGTCCAAGACCTCGCCTCATAACCCAACCCGTCCATTCCCTGAACCGGTCCAACACCCTATCAACCAAAACGACCTTATTTGGTAGGTCCAAACAGATGTGGACCGTCGATTCTCATTGATCCAACGGATCACGTAAATTCCTTAATTTAATATACCCAAAACCCTTCACCCCTTTCAGAACACCTCCCATCTCTCTAACCTTAGAGACCCAGTGTAACACCGCCTTACACCGCTACTGACCACCCGTCGAAAATCACCCACGGTGGCGGTCAGTCACCAATGGCCTCCAAATTAACACCAAACATTCCTCTCCACCTCCCCATCCCAGACCTCAGCTCCATTTCCTTCAAAATACCCTAGAACTCTTCGAATCTTTGTTAAAAATTCCAAACCCTAGCGCCGCCACAGTTTCCCCGGTGGCGCCGTCGCCTCCGTTCAGCCCCAAAATCATACCCCTAAACCCCATTAACCCCCTCATCCCTAATCCGCCATTATTTTCCTTCGAATCACCCTAGAATCTCTCGAATTTCAGATCGAGTGATGAACCCTAAAAAGTTTCTTCTCGAATTCTTCTGAGTTTTTCAAGGCCAACTTACCACAAGATAATGATGGTCGCTGGTTCTTGAGAAGGAACAAGCGATTAACATTATCTTGGGGTAAGTTGGAATGTCAGTATCGATTTCAAGTCTACTTGGTAAGTTTTCTGCATTCTTTTGTTTGTTTTGTTTATCTTTCTGCATTAATTCACGTCTGTTCTTCTCCCTTCTATCTTTCCAAAGGTTTAGGTCTTTCCTGCCAAGTTTGTTTGAATTTTATCAAACTTCTAATTTTTGGCTTCTCTTTTATTTACTTTCTTTTAGAATTATTAGTAATTTTGTTAGTTTATGCTTTCTATAAGTTTTAACTACTGATTACTCTATTAAGCAATAACTAGTCTAGATAATTTGATGATTAATTGTTTCATAGGTTGAATGTTAAATAGGTTCATTCACTGATTATTTCCTGCTAATTTCCGCATTGATTATTCATGTATGAGGTATTTGCTGATTTCGTTTCAATATTAAACTTTTAGGTTTCAGAAACTGATTCCATTATTGGTTCTGGTTTCCTAGGAATTCTGTTTTAGAGAATTGTTTAAGTCTGTAAATGATTAGAACCTTCAGGATTTTGCTCAAATAATTAGGTTTTAGGGGTTTATAGGGCTGCTAACAAATATAGGGGCAATAACTGTTTTAAATTAAAGGCACTAGGCTAATGGGCAATTAAAAAATAAAAGGGATAAGGTGTAGTAGAAACAGCACTAACTGGTGCCCTTTAAAAGGGCTGATCTGAGTTGAATTCAGGGACAAATTTTAAAAACACTCGAGGACTCTGAAATTTGAGACCTGAATAGAAGAAAATACCTTGAAATACACAGAAAAACACACAGACATACGAAAACTCTCTGAAAAATACACCTGGAGATATATTGAGAGTTGAATTCATTGAGAGGAGAGATTGAAACATAGTTTTGAGAGACAAGATAAACATAGAACGAGACACTGATAGTCTAAGAGATTTAAGAGCTAAAAAATACAGAAAAAAATGCGGCTACTGTTTCATTGAGATTCTGCTTTACAATTTGAAATTTCACTTTCTGAATGAATTTTCTATTTGTTGGGACTTTGAAATAGTTTGAGGTTAGTCATAGAAGTAAGGTTTTGGTGTTTACTATGTTGGTTATGTCTTGAAACTCGTTTTGGCTTACTGAACTGCATTTTCTGAGTCTTGAACTATTGTGATTCACTGTTTCATTGGATTAGAGATTAACTCTGCTGTTCTGCTGCTATTGCTGAGCTTGCTGCTTCTTACTTCTTCTTTGTTTCTTCTTGTTCCAGGTATATCTTGATCCTCATGGACGTCACTTAACATGTAATTTGAAACCTGAGTTAAGAAATAAATAAATTTAGTGCTAATTGTGTTTTTCACTTATTTTTCTTTTAATTTTATGGTTATTTTGTAGCTTTGAAGCTTAGTTTGATGTATTTACCAAAGAGGGCTTGTAATTAATTATATCATGTTAGTTTGTGTATTATTATTCCCCTAATCTTGACTGATCAGATGCTATACTAGTCTATTAGATTTCATTAGTGTTCTTATTTTGCTCTTATCCCTGATGTTAGCTTGTATTAATGCATGTAAGATGGGCTGTTAAGCATGGTTGCAAGTATCAAATATATGGTTGTTGGTTAGTATGAAACAATTCACAATGATAAGTAGGGGTTATCCAATGACTGTTAATTGAATTCTGTGTATAGAGTGTGGATATGGACATAGCTTTTCTAAATCTCTCGTTGATTCATAAGTTAGCTCTCAATTGAGGATCATTTGATACAAAGTTTAAAGCATGAAAAGTGAGCTGGAATGAAACCTTTGTTGATACATGTTTGTTGAATTTGGTTAAACTAGTTTAATATGCAAGTGAAGTATCCATGTTAGCATAGAACGTGAGTTGTATTTGATTCAGATGTTATTAATGGTATTCAATTCCAGATTTTATTTAGCAAACCAATTGTCTTAAACTCTTGATGAATCATGAATTGGGCCGCCCTTTGAGACCTGGACCACGGATCTATGTGAATGGAAAATTGATTGGCCTCACTAGCCACAACAGGCTATTGGACTTCATGCCTATCCCAATTTCCTTTTACCTTCGATTTTTGGCCTTTTCTTAAAATTAACCGGATCTCTATTTGCTTATATGATCAATAACCCTTTGATAGTCGAGGTGAGCCATAATCAGGTAACTCATAGTGTATGGCCCTCATGAATAAGTTTAGAAACCTTTAAGTTAAAATAATTATGATGCGTCGTGCCAAACAAAAAAATAACAATTGCATGGCCCCCATTTAATTAGTCTAGTTCAACTTTAGAATTCGAGGTATGCCATTTAGCAAATCCCATGGCCCTCGTAAAGTGGAAACGCGTAGTTACTTTAGGCGCATATTTAATAATCTACTTTCTTATACTCGGGTGCACATTTATGTGACCTAAATCTAAATCTCAATGGTTTTAGAATATGTCAAAAACTACAGGTGCATTTATATGACGTGGTTCGAAACATGTTTTAATAACGTTGCAATTTTCTCTCTAAAAAATGAATAAAAGCGGTTAAAACTAAAATTTGCATATAAGTTCATAATTGTTTAAAATCAGATAATTAAGCCGAATAAAACAGTTGAGCGACCGTGCTAGAACCACGGAACACGGGAATGCCTAACACCTTCTCCCGGGTTAACAAAATTCCTTAATCAGATTTCTGGTGCACGGACTGTTAAATAGAGTCATTATTTTCCTCGATTCGGGATTTCAAAATGGTGACTTGGGATATCATAAATCTCCCAAGTGGCGTGTGACGACCCGGCCCGTCGTCACGTGAGTTACCATTCCATTTTCCCCTTATTGTGTTGCTTCATGTTTCTATATTAGTATTAGAGTCTATCGGGTGCAATTGAATTGGTTCTGGTTGAAAATAAGGCATATAGCCTCTTAGAAGGGAGTTTGTTTCAGAAAAGTCAACCGGAAGTTGACTATGTGGTTAGAGGGCTC
>MU775142.1:124535-189204 GCA_026770625.1 Nicotiana glauca
CTCTCGTCCCCTCGTGCATACATAGCCCCCCCCCCCCACAAATAGGAGCACATAATCAATCACTTCACTTATGGGGCAAATTCCCCCTCACAAGATTAGAAAGGAGCCTCACCTCACTCCGAAGATCCACAACCGGCATTCTACATTCTTCCGAACACTTGCATCAACGCACAATGGTCCAAAACTAGCCAACGATCATATAAATCCATTAATATATGCTAAATTATACTTTACAACCAAATTTATAACAATTCCTAACCCCGAACGAAAAGTTGACAAAAATGCCCTCGGGCCCACTGCCCGGAATCCGAAATTTCTCGAAGATAAAGGTTACCCATAACCTTAGGAACTCAAATATACAATTTGCTCTTAATTTCATACTCAAAATCGTGTCTAAATTCCAAGAATATAATTTTCTAGGTTTCCCACCAAAACCTCAATTTTCTACCCATTTTCATACTAAAATCCGTACATAATTAATGTATTTAACTCAAAATAGGTAGGAATAACTTACCTTAACATTGAAGACAAAAATCCTCTCTTGAAGCTCCCCAAAAATTGCCCAGGCCATGAAGAAATGAAGAAGAAATGACCAAAATCCGACTTAAAACAACCCCTCTGCCTCCACACATTTCCGCTTCTGCGGTTCTAGCCAAATTGGGTCGGACCGCTCCTGCGTTCTAATTTTCGCTTAAGCGGAATTGCTTCTGCGGTCCCAGCTCACCTCACTCCCAACCTCTTCTGCGGTTACTTCCTCGCTTCTGCGGGGCCGCTTCTGCGGTCCCACTTCCGCAGAAGCGGAAATACCAGCAACCAGCAACACCAGCCTTCCCAAAAATCCATTTTTCGATCTGTTAACCATCCGGAATCCACCTGAGGCCCCCGGGACCCCAACCAATCCCATAACACATTACGGACTTGCTCGAAGCCTCAAATCACATCAAACAATGCTAAAACCATGAATTACACCCTGATTCAAGCTTTATGAACTTTGAACTTTCCAACTTCTATTTCCGATGCTTAAGCCTATCAAATCACGTCTGATTGACCTCAAATTTTGCACACAAGTCATATTTGACATTACAGACCTACTCCAACTTCCGGAATCAGATTTCGACCCCGATATCAAAAAGTCCACTTCCGGTCAAACTTCCCAAAAACCTTCAAATATTTATCTTTAGCCAAATGGCTTCAAAATGACCTACAGACCTCCGAATTCACTTCTGATCGCGCTCCCAACTCCAGAATCACCATACGGAGCTACTCCCAGTCTCAAAATTCCAAACGGACATCGATAATACTGAAATGTACTCCAAGCCAAACTTAAGAAATTTCTTCCAAAACACTAACTTCCACAATAAGCGCCAAAATGCTCCCGGGTTATCCAAAACCCGAACTGGGCATACGCCCAAGTCCAATATCATCATACGAACCTACTGGAACCTTCAGATCCCGATTCCAAGGTCGTTTACTCAAAAATCCAATCCTAGTTCATTCTTTCAACTTTAAGCTTCTTAAATGAGAATTTTCATTAAATTTAACTCTGATCTTCCTGAATTTAAATTTCCGACCATGCGAACAAGTCGATATACCTGAAATGAAGCTGCTCATGGCCTCGGACCGCTGAACGACGCGCTAGGGCTCATAACGACCGATCGGGTCGTTACATTCTCTCCCACTTAAACATACGTTCGTCCTCGAACGTGCTGAGAATTGCACTGGAGCGGTCTGAAATCGCTATTTAACTTCTCATGCCCATGTTACCACAATTCAGTTGAGCACATTAGCTCGATCAATTCTGAAGATATTCCCTTTTATTCAAGCAATTAAGCCTTAGAGCCCAATTCCAACATCCAGAATTCTATGCTAGGCCTGTTTCCAACATACGATCACTGTATCAATCACGATACGATGTACTCAAACATGATTGCATAACTCTGCTGAATTCACACCTTGCATCACCTTACTCATAGGACCACAATAGCATTTCTATTTGAATTAATCGAAATTCCACGAATCTGATGCTCCTATTGCACCTCATGACCTACATAGATCTTACTCTAACTATTACAACACCACCACGATAGATGAAATGCCGAAATTCATAATCAACTGCCGAGTCAACCAATCATCGAGTCTATACTTCTGACAAGAAACATTACCACATTCTGAACCAAATAATGATCTTCACTCCTTAAAATACTTCATATAATCAGATTGCACTGGTCCTAAATCCCACAATCTCATCTTACCCAGTATAAACTGCTCAGGCAATAAGCCACTTCGAATGCGATCACAAGTCTCATATGATGCCACAATGTGCCAATAGGTCACCAATCCGAACATAACACAAACGGAAATCAAACTCTGGAAGGAATTACCTAACTCCCGCACTAGTACGAACTTTTCTTAGACGATAGGAAGTGAAACACACAAAATTAGCATATAGAAAAAGCAGACTCGACATCACACTATTGCGGGGTGCAACCCGATCCAAATAACATACCCGTGACGGCGTGCCACCCGATCCACACATAGATCTCACATAAGGAGATTGCACTTCGAGCTAAATCTGCTCATTACGATAAGAATATCGAATTTTGATCACAAGCACGCTAAGTGCATAATACCATCCTTGATAAAACACATAGCGCTATAGGCTACACAACTCAAGCACTACTGAGGTGTGATACAAGATCTAAATCTCAAGAGCCATCCTGCTCACATAACATCATCGCAACGCGGAACCTCAACACATAAGAATTTACTAAGCCGTCTCACAACTTATATGGTGCAATACATCATTACCTGGAATAGCCGATGACAAAATAACACCTCGACTGTTCCTCCATAGGGAACGCTCGCTGAAACGAACACAACTGGCCTGATATAAAGCCCTGGTCAAAAATAAATCAATCCATCGATCTCAAGCCAATTTTTGATTGCACCAACTTGGCCAATGACCTTTCAAAGGTCTGTAGTAACTCCCTTTTGCCTCATATCACGTAAGAATAACCATCATAACCGGAGCAACCTCCTCAGTTCATAACCCGATATACAAAGTGCCCTCCAGGCATAAATTCTCAAATTAATGATATTACCACAATCCTCATACTTGGTTTAAATCTTTAGCCAATCAAGTGACTACATGTCACACTTATACAATCTTCTCGTGGGACAAGCTCCCACAATCTTCCGTAGTAAATAATGTGTCCGCACATCTAAACCATCGGACGCACTAACGCTGAAAAGCGATCCAGAATCCTTAACCAAATATCAAAACCTCTTCCACAACACATCGATCTCAGGTGACTCTGAGGAGAATTCCAATTTACTCTAATCATTCAACCCTTTCCTTGCTCATCTGAGCCCGTGACATCCTTGTCAACACTGAACTGCAACCTTGATCCTCACTTCGTATTTCCATGTTACTCACTGCACCCAACGTGCCAACATATGATAGAACATGATTTTTCATCATAACTCCGAAATCATTAATATTTTAACACTTCAGCATATACGAACTTTTCACTTAGCTCACTTCTGGAGAATCATAGCAATACACAGGTAATTTTCCATAACCGTAGAATGTGAAAATCTGCAAGTAGTGGTCCAAGCCACCATATCCCTTCCGGAATTCGCTTCCACTTAACAAGCCATAACAGAAGAATGCTTCTGGATAACATCAATTACGGTGACCGACAAGCCTCACGCGTACCACCACAAATCATACACATAACTTGATTTCGCGGACCGAACTGATCATTGGCCCCAATATGCCAATTCAACTATGGCTAATCAATTTACCTTCTTCCAATTCCTCCTTGCTTGCCTAAAAAAAATAAAACTAACTCCATTCAACACATAACATGCTCCATTTACACTCACTCCGAGTGTCCTTGAATTACGAGACCAGGCTGTCTCAATTCCCACGAACTATTTCATAACACCAAAATACTACATCACAAGCCAAACATCCTGGAACATTCTGTGCCTCTTCTCGTAAACTGCTACAAATCTTGATTCTTAATTGTACCTACAAGCTCGATATCATTAGGCACCACACTTTACCTCTTGAATTCACTAGGACCGTTACTGAGAGCCACCCGCTCTGACTTGGTCCCGAATATAATCGACTCCATGAATCTTTTAGCACATTAATACCCAAGTTCGAACATGAGCCCATAAGGCTAACCATAGCACATCCTTAATAATTCCTCCGCTCAATGCACTACTTATGGTCTTTTCTCGTAGCTGAATTAATCCATCAACATGCTAATAACCAGAAATCACGCAAGTAGTTAATCATACAGCCCAATCATAAGCGGTGGGACTCTCCCACTTAGCTTGAAGCCATCATTTCATAATTCTTGAGTTCGCCCGACCTTTTTACCTCTTATTTACTTAACCTCACGCCACCAATTATTAAAATTTCTCGGAATCTTCCTGTAAAAACCCCCCCTTTTGAACTCTGAATCATCAACCACATTCGCACGGTCGATCTCTTCGCTGCATTACCGACAGAATTCCTTGCAGAAGCTTTGCCAACCACGCGACCGCTAACCTGCTCACAGAGAAAAACCCACCTATGGGAATCACCTCCCGACACCTTCCCACGCTGCTGCACTAGGTACATTCACTATGACACCAATAGCTCATCCTGAGTCTGAGCTCACCTTCCAGCTGCACAAGTCCATTCGCCCCTCGTGGAAATCAATTAAATGTACGGCAACATCCTTCCAATTCAGGGTTATGCTGCACCCTCCTCTATTGCAGGCAGCTCCTTTCCGCCATATCAATCTTCTGCCGCTTAATATCCCATACTTCAAGTCACACCCGCAGACTTCGATCACCAATCATTAAAATCCCCAATTCGATCCAAACTCTCCTTAGGCGCGTAGTCATCCTACTACTAAGCCCTATATACAACACCCGCCACTCTCCTACTTTGGCAGAACTCATTTCCTTAATTGGTCACTCGACCTTGCTTCTCATACTTGACCTTCTAGAAATTTTATACACCGCCTGGTACCTCTCACATATCCTTCCTCATACCTCGCTGCTCAATTGTTGCCCTAAATAAAATCTATCTTAGTGGCACTTGAACCCACCATTGCTACTAACTTTAAACCTTTCCAAAGTCATCTTTATCGAGCCGGCAACATTAGAAATTCTAATTCGATCTTAAATCACCGCATCATACGATATCTAAAAATTGTAACTCTAATATTATTTCACAATATCCTACCATAAAGGCGGATTGTAGCAGATTATAACACCGACAAACTTAGAACGTCCAATTAGGACAACAACACCCCAATGTAGAGGATAACTCCACCACGCTTGTAATTACCACGTTTCATTATTTCCATCAGTCCACTTCTGACCATCCTCAGTTCGTTTGACTTTCCCCCGCCGGGAATAAAATACTGAATCCCTTGATAACACACTGAGTAAACCTCCCTTCAATTCATTCACTGCCCGACACGTGGGCAAACGTCCCACCATCACAACAACACTGCGGAATAATTGCTCATAAGCATCATGGCAACCTGTGCCTAGCCTCAGGGCTCTTAGAAGTTCTGTTACTGAGCTGAAACAATAGAATATCCCTCCATAATGCGACTACCATAGTCCAATCAACTATACCGGGAAAAATGATCTCGTACCACATTTGTAGTGCCATTTCAATTCTTCAACTTTCGATTTATAGCAAGCGCTCGCGTAAGATTGAGTAGGAATAAATCAAAGGCATAAGCCTCAAAGGAATCGAACCGCACGAAAAGGAAATCAAGAAGGGAAGTACTCCTAAAAGCCCAGTAGCCTCCCGAGGATAAGTACAGACGTCTCCGTACCGATCCGCGAGACTCTACTAGACCTGCTCATGACTCGTGAGACCGACGGGAACCTAGTGCTCTAATACCATGTTGTCACGACCCAAAATCCACTAAGGGTCGTGGTGGCGCCGGACACCGCCGTCAGGCCAGCCAACTCAAATTACTTAATTAAATCTCATTTTAACACTTTTGAAATCTATGATTTTTCCTTCATTATTAAGAAATTTTAAAGGATATAGTTTCAAATCAAATTTAAATGTTGAATAGTTAATACAATACTTCAAACCATCCTAGAAACCCGGTGTCACAAGTGCATGAGCAACTATCGATATGGAAGATAAAATACAACATATGTCCGAAATACAATGGACATGGAATAAATAATAAGAAAACACTGGAAGGAACTACACTAGCTACGGGTCATCTCGAACGATGCAGCTCACCTAGTCCTAGAGTCATCCATGCTGCTATGCTCAGCAGGCTGCTATGCTCAGCAGGCTGCTAGAGGTGTATATACCTGTGCAACAAAAATGCACAGAAGTGTAGTATGAGTACGTAATCAACGTTTACTCAGTGAGTATCCCGCCTAATCCCGAAGGAGTAGAGACGAGATTGTAAACTCTGACACTCTCTAATAGTCCAATGATTACTTATCCATAATATACACATTAAACAGTGGATTTATATTTTTAGACATGATGTTAATCCAGAAAAAGGAAACAAGTAAACACGTAATTATTTCATAGGAAACTTCCAAGATTTCTTTTCATTATTAACACAATGATCTCAAGCCGTAGTGAGGCATGCAACAACTTAAATAAGTCCAGGCAGCGATACAAGCATGCACAAATCATACCGAGGCGACGGCCCGATCCAATAGAAATAAGTGTGCACTTGCTGAGGGTTGACGACGCACCTATAGATGCATCTATTAATCTTCCGAGGCATTCGGCCTGTTCCAAAATAAACACACACAGACAGACAATCAGTCAAGAAGTCAACATGGATCAATTATCCAAGAAAGGCCAATTCTCTTTAATAATTTGAGAAAACGAAGCTTAAGTCTTTTTAGAAATCCATTTATTAATTCAATGTGATCTATTACCCCGCTCGCAAATCATCCATGCGACGCGGTCAACATAAAATAAACAATCACCCTGCTCACGAATCATCCATGCGACGCAGGTACACATAAGATACATGCTCAGATAGCCAACTAGAATTTTATCAGGGAATAATTATCTAAATAAAACCAATTCTCTGTTTAACAATTCAGGAAATGATGTTTAATCTCTTTTTAAATTCGTTTACTAATCAAAGGTGATTTAAACAATCCAAGTCATCGATGGGTTCATAATTAATCCAAGTATAACATGCTGATGGGTCCTAACTACCCGGACAATAGCATAATAGTAGCTACGCACGGACTCCCGTCACCTCGTGCGTACGTAGCCCCCCACAAATAGGAGCACATAATCAATCACTTCACCTATGGGGTAAATTCTCCCTCACAAGGTTAGAAAGGAGACTCACCTCGCTCCGAAGATCCACAACCGGCATTCTACATTCTTCCGAACACTTGCACCAACGCACAATGATCCAAAACTAGCCAACGATCATATAAATCCATTAATATATGCTAAATTATACTTTACAACCCAATTTATAACAATTCCTAACCCCGAACAAAAAGTTGACAAAAATGCCCTCGGGTCCACGTGCCCGGAATCCGAAATTTCTCGAAGATAAAGGTTACCCATGACCTTAGGAACTCAAATATACAATTTTCTCTTAATTTCATACTCAAAATCGTGGTTAAATTCCAAAAATATAATTTTCTATGTTTCCCACCAAAACCTCAATTTTCTACCCATTTTCATACTAAAATCCATACATAATTAATATATTTAACTCAAAATAGGTAGGAATAACTTAACTTAACATTGATGACAAAAATCCTCTCTTGAAGCCCCCCAAAAATCGCCCAGGCCTTGAAGAAATGAATAAGAAATGACCAAAATCCGACTTAAAACAACCCCTCTGCCTCCAGACATTTCCGCTTCTGCAGAAATCGCTTTTGCGGTTTTGGGCCGCTTCTGCGGTTCTGGCCAAATTGGGCTGGACCGCTCCTGCGGTCTAATTTCCACTTAAGCGGAATCGCTTCTGTGGTCCTAGCTCACCTCACTCCCAACCGCTTCTGCGGTTACTTCGTCGCTCCTGCGGGGACGCTTCTGCGGTCCCATTTCTGCAGAAGCGGAAATAGTAGCAACCAGCAACACCAGCCTTCCCAAAAATCTATTTTTAGATCCGTTATCCACCCGGAATCCACCCGAATGCCCCGGGACACTAACCAATCAAACCAGCCAATCCCATAACACATAACGGACTTGCTCGAAGCCTCAAATCACATCAAACAATGCTAAAACCATGAATTACACCCCGATTCGAGCTTTATGAACTTTGAACTTTCCAACTTCTATTTTTGATGCTTAAGCCTATCAAATCACGTCCGATTGACCTCAAATTTTGCACACAAGTCATATTTGATATTACGGACCTACTCCAACTTCCGGAATCGGATTCTGACCCCGATATCAAAAAGTCCACTTCCGGTCAAACTTCCCAAAAACCTTCAAATTTCTATCTTTAGCCAGATGGCTTCAAAATGACCTACGGACCTCCGAATTCACTTATGATCGCGCTCCCAACTCCAGAATCACCATACGAAGCTACTCCCAATCTCGAAATTCCAAATGGATATCGATAACACTGAAATGCACTCCAATCCAAACTTAAGAAATTTCTTCCAAAATACTAATTTCCATAATAAGCGCCAAAACGCTCCCGGGTTATCCAAAACCCGAACTGGGCATACGCCTAAGTCCAATATCATCATACGAACCTGTTGGAACCTTCAGATCCCGATTCTGAGGTCGTTTACTCAAAAATCCAATCCTAGTTCATTCTTTCAACTTTAAGCTTCTTAAATGAGAATTTTCATTAAATTTAACTCCGATCTTCCTGAATTTAAATTTCCGACCATGCGAACAAGTCGATATACCTGAAGTGAAGATGCTCATGGCCTCGGACCTCTGAACGATGTGATAGGGCTCAAAACAACTGGTCGGGTCGTTACACAATTCCAAATGACCCGCCCGATTCCTACTATTAATCTAAGCCATTGATCATTTTGATCAACGGCCATAAACCACCTTTACCTTTTTAACTCCAAAAAACTACCCTAATCCCTCATTTCCCATCTCTCAGCCGTCTTTGAATCCTATCATCTCTCAAACTCTCCAAAACCCTAGCCTCTTCTACCCCTCTTCAACCACCACTCCACCGGAATCCATGGCTTTTCAGGCCATGGATGGTTGGTACTCCCTCCCCTCCATCAGTAAATCGTGGTTGTTTGAAGCTTCGAGACCTGACCTCGATGGTTCTCCTTCAGATCCTTCTCAAATCTGTAGATCTATGGCTTCTCCTACCATTACTCCGACATATTCAAGCACTATGAGTCTTTTCGACTCAGGATCTGACTTTCCTCAAGACCTTTCTCATTTATAGGGTTTTCTCTGAAATAATAAGTTGTCCAAGGTTCTTTACTTGCTTATTTTCTTAGATCTGGAAAATGCCTGTGTTCTGTTGAACTTTTTAAAGGTTTTCCCCAAATTCTCTTTTCAAAATCGTTTAATTTCAATTTAGGGTTTCTGAAAGGTTTTTCAAAAGCATCTTTCTGATTCTTTTTGTTCTTTCTTTATGTGTGCTTGTCTGTGTTATTCTTGTATGACTTCTTTTACTATGCATGTACTGTTCTTCTACTTAATTTTCTACTATACATATTACTCATGTACTCACATGTTAATCCGTATTATGTTTTCTTTACTCCTCTAATATATGTGTTTACTGTGAGTTTCTTTGATGTTGTTTGCTTTACTGGACTATGTTTATATTCTTACTAAGCATGATTCATCTGTTTTTGCCTAAGTTTGTATCACTTTTTCTTCTGAACTTGTTTAAGTTCTGAGTTGTTTTTTCTCAAAACGTGTTCTCCATGCTCTTAACTGTGTATCGTGTCTGTTTGTTTCTCATAAGTCTTTGAAAAAGACTTCTGAGCCTCTATCGAGTGGCTTGCCTTCTCATCTCTATTGTTTGATTCATCTTGAAATCCTAATATTTAGGGTTTCCTTTGGCAATTTTGATTTTTGTGTTTGAATCAGGGTTCCACTTTGGGACCCTGGACTCTCAGACTCACCGTGAGTCTACAAACTGGACTTGTAGCCTTTCTTGCTTATGATTCTGAACCTCTTTTTGATTAAACCCTCTTCTAAACAAACTTCTTGATTCGCATGTTTGTGTGCTTTTATATATGAGAACTCTTCTTTCAAAAGGTCTTTACTAACTAATTAATTAATTTCGATTTGCCTTTAATAAGTCTTGACTGATTGTTACTGATTTCCTTTAATTGGACTCTCTTTACCTATTCCTGACCTGGTTCGTTTGAATTAAGCTTGTAATGTTGATTTTACTGGATGTCTGATTGATTCCCTTTCCTTTTTCTATACAAACCAAGTACCAATGAACTTTTTCCTTAAATAAACTCTATGTATATACCCTTTTTATGCTACTATGAAAAGATTTTAATCAATTTTCTTTCCTTAATTGTATTCTACCCGTTTGAAATCAAATCCCTTAACTGAAGGGAGATCATATGAGACTGATTTCAAAGTTATTTCTTTACCTTTCTTACTCGTTTTCTGCACTATAAAAGGGACTACCCTTTTGTGCTTTTGAGACACTTCGAGTTCAATACCTCAAACTTTTTCAATACTTTCAACTTACTTACTTACAATATTGCTTTGAGTTCAATACTCTTACAACATTCTGCTCTTTCTGAGATCTTTTGGAACTATTCGTTTGCAACTCGGCTTTTTTCAAGACTACTTTTACTTGTTTGTTTTCCTTGAAACTGGTATATTCTAATTTAACTTTCCTGCCTCAACATTATGTGTTTTATTTATAGTTTTCTGCAATCCTATTTACTTTGTTGTTCATGATTAATGTTAACTATGTGTGGTCTTTTCTTGCATCTATTTTCTGTTATGAATCCCTACCCCTATTACCTTCTATGTGTTTGAGTTAACGTTTATATCCTGGCAGTATCCAAATTACTGCCCAGGTCCAAACCTGATCCTCAATGGATCCTAACTCCCAATTTTGGCTGACAGGCTGGTCAGGGGTGTGCCAGTACTCTTAAATTGCTGGCATGACCACCAGCCTGCCATGGCCTTCCCTAATCCCCCTCTATGCACATACACTTACTCTTAGATTCTAAGTTCTGTCCCCCTCTTATGAGCTATGCTTTAGGACCCTGAGTTCCCTCTGAACTTGAACATTTGAGGGCTAACTCTTCCAAACTGCACTATAATCTAATTCTGCAATGTGTTTGGGGTGTAAGCACTGCCCTGGGTCCCTTTGAGACTCTTGGGAACTTTGACACATCCCAAATAAGAGAAAGGCCTTTGGAAAACGGATCCTGGAAGTTGGTTTATCTCATATTTTTAGACCTTGAGTCTGAATTAGGCTGTTTGGTTGCAGCTGGAAGTTCTGATGTATTTTTTTTTTATCTTTCTTGATTTATTCGGGTCTGTAATAATTTGTAATAACTATGAGGTTCTAGTGAAAAAGGGGAGGGTCATTTATGTATGCATATGGGTAGACAACATGCTCATAGGAATTACTATTTACAAATTCTGCATTTATGCATATCATATAGTACTCCTGCCTACAAGTCGTCTCATTATTGCATTAGAAACCATGCCTATAAGTTTCTGCATATAGAAATCATGTTTAAGTTTCTGCACTTATGCATTTAGAAATCCTGCCTATAAGTTATGCATTACACGTAAAAATCCTACAAGTTGTTTCATTACTGCATTAGAAACCATGCCTATAAGTTTCTGCATATAGAAATCATGATTATAGTTTTTGTTTTTGCATATTCATCTGTTGTTAGGCAAATAATCATAGGTTTAATAATAATTAACTTCATTCTAGATACCATGCCTATAGGGCTCCTGCACTTACATAATCCTTTTAAAATCAATAACGCTTAGAAATCATGCCTATAGGAGCAGCCGTCTGAATCTGATTCGTCTCTTGTACCTATAAGTCTAAAATCAGTAGTTATGTTTGTTTAATATCTGCATAATTTAATTGGTTCTAAAATCAGTAACCCTTCTTTAAAATCAGTATACTTCCACCTAGGCAAGCAATAGGTAATTGTTTCACTGTGTCAGTATTAATAAACTGCAACCAGACAAGGCCTAATTCGGACTCCTCATTTGAGAAATATGTGATAAAGCAGCACGTCCTACGCTTTAAATTTAATTCAGACTATAACCAGTATTTGAAGTCATGCTAAATAATTTCCTCCTTTAAGTGAGGAGGCCTGTTTGAGCCCTTAAACTACTATTTGTTTCCCCTACTTGCTTATGTATTTTGTTTGTCGCATTAGAATTTTGTCCTTTTAAAACTCTGAAAAGCCCCAATCTCCCTCCCTTTAGGACTAGTAGTCCCAAATGCCTCCGGGACTGATAGGATCGGGACGGGTAATAGCATGCACTAAATAACGATATTATTCCGCGTTTAATACCTTAACAGGGTGGGAAATGGTAGATATAGATATGATGACCAGTGCGCTAATACCACGTGTAGCCCCTCTTCTGAGGAGTGATTACCGGGTATTGCATTGATGTGATTCATATTATTTGTAAACCTCGGACCCCCTTCCCTTTATTTGTTTATTTTATCACTTTTCAGAATTTTCAATCAAAATTTCAGCTTTATTTGTTTCTTCAAACTTTAACTTATTTGCAATCATAATGTGACAATCCCTCATATTTGAAACCTTTATTCGCTTACTTATTATTTGCATTTAAAATCACAATTATAGCATGGCCGGGAACCATACTAGTGGATCTTGAGGGGTGCCTAACACCTTCCCCCTCTAGATAATTTCTAGCCCTTACCCAAACTCTGGTTCTTCAACTCAAACCCTTCTTGGTGTCCTAATGCACTTTAATCATTAGGTGACAGCTCTTCAAATTCAAAAACTCAATTCCCAAAAGGGAACGAGTTGTCCTCCCAAATGTCATGAACCCGATTTTGCCTTAGAAAAAGGGGGCACGACAGCATGGCGACTCCGCTGAGGATTTTCTTTTAGGCTTTTATCATTTCATGTTACTGTGAGTTGTGACCAAAGGGAACTGGACGGAGGAACTACATTGTAACATAAACTAGTATAAAACTCTTTGCCTCATTTATTTCTTTTTGCATAAATATTCGTTACTGTTATTTTGCTCTTGCTCAGTTTCTGCAAGAAAAAGAGTGACTAATATTAAAATTAGTCACCTAAGAATTCAACAATATTAATCATTTTCTGTAACCGATTTTTAGGCAAAAGTCTTCAAGAAATCCTGAGTAGTATTCTCTTGCAAATATTAGTACTACGATTATAGAAGTCCATTTATTCAATTCGGATGAACACTTGTTACATCGTTGCTTGAAAAATACAAAGCTCATTAAAAGTTGATACAATTTGTGCAGTCAAGAAACAACTTGCTACTCCACACTCTAAAACACTGCAACTCTTTATATAATTTAGCAATTGGTTTTGGTTATCCTCTAAAGCAGACTCGAGGACCAGTACTATCTGGCACGTTAGTTTTATTGATCTCAAGTGCTTTGTTTTTGCAAGCTTGTGGTATATTGCGCCCTCTATAAGCTCTGCAGATGTATGCTATAAAATTCTGGTAATCCTGCAGCCAGAATTAGTAGAATATCTTCATCCATGTTGCTCGAAGTCAATACGACGAACGGAAACGAAACACAGAGAGAATGAGGTACTAACTTCTTGAAGAGGCTGATTATTTACTAGCACCCATGGTACAAACCTGTGATTGGGTTTCAGGCTTGCAGTTTCATCTGCATATGCTTTCTCTAGCAGTGAGTTCATATACATTAGGAAATTATCAATTTCTACTTTAGTAGATATAAAAACAATAGAATAAGTTTCTTGGTTGTATGACTTTCGAATGAACAATAACAATGACAACTTACAGACGACTAAAACTTTTGTCGTACTAGTACTATTCTTGTATTCTTTTATTCTCAGTTCTTTATTACTCGTATGTCACTCGCTTTCATTACCTTATTATATTACTGATGTCATTGTTTGTTGCTTTATTTTTATCGTTCCTTAATTCGATGGTCTATCGGAAACAAACTCTCTACCTTTATAGAGTAGGGGTAAGGATGCGTACACACTGCCCACCCTAGACCCCATATATGGGATTAAGCTGGGTTTGTTGTTGTTGTTGTTGTACAGACGACTAAAACTTTTGTTCTTACCCGATATCCAAGCCCTTTGTTATAGCAATTCTTGATGGGAGTTTGGCTCAAACCAGTTGCAGAAAAACAAGATTGCCACGAGGACTGCCTGTTTTCCAGATGCAGTCGTTCTACACAATTTATAAACTTGAAATGTGTTTCCTGTATCATCATCAACTTGTGGAATTAGTAAAATTTGAGTTGTTAACTGAATATGCATGTAACAACCTATTGTTCTTATACTCGTATAATGCTGACTATTTTCAAAACGCTTTATTTTATAGTATGTGTCTGAGGTGTTACCAGATTTGACCAAACCTTGATAGCACAAGCTTCCACTGTGTTTAGCAGACACTCCGCTGGTCCATGCTGCATGTTAATTTACTCATCAAATTGAAATGCAGACAAGAATGATGATCTTTAGAAAGCCGAGACCTAACAAGACATAGAACAGGACAGAATTTAATTGCAAGGATTTGCAGAGAGTTCTTCATTGGAATACTTATAAAATCAAAATCCAAGCGTGAACCTATTAGTTTTGGCTAGAATGAGTGGTGAACACAAGATTTAGCATAAGTGATGTCAGTCTCACAATCGTGTACGCGGGTTTGAGTCTAGGGCTATGGGGTTTTTAAGAATTTACTTCTTCTCCCAAATTAATTTATACTTTGTATTATTCTTAGAAGGTGGTCCCAAGTTAATGTCACTCGCTCCTATTACCTTATTATATTACTGTTGTTACTGCTTGTTGCTTTATTTTTACCATTCCTTAAGCCGAGAGTCTATAGGAAACAACCTCTCTGCCCTTATAGATAGGGATTTGCTAAAAGTTGACGAAAGAGTGTTGGATGACCCCCTTGGTTTGAGGTGTCTCACCCACAAGAGTAAGGCCTAAGCAAACCTTAGGTTAAGAAAGTAGGGAAGTAACCAAAGAAATGAAAGTTTTCATAAGCTAAAATATGAAAATTAAAGGAGTGCAAGTGAAAGTTGCTATTTTAGAGAAATTTAAAGAGAGAAAGGAACCTGGCAAATCCAGCTGGTGTTAGGTGCAATTTGAGTATTACCCCAAGGTACAAGCCTAAGATTCACAATTGATGCAAGATCTGTTTCAAGAACCTTTGCTAACTTGTTCACAATGAAGTCAGTACAATAGGAACATAATGTGACGACCCGGCCCGTCGTCTCATGTATTTCAGCCCCTTTTCCCCATTTAATGCTTTTTCATGTTTCATTATCGACATTGGTTGTGTTGGAGTCGAATTGGATTGGCTTGGATAGGAAATAAGACACTTAGTCTCTTTAAGGAAGACTTGGTTTGGAAAAGTCAATCGGATGTTGACTTATGAGTTAGAGGGCTCGGATGTGAATTCCGGTGATTCGGTTAGTTTCGGGAGATGATTTGCGACTTAGGAGTGTGATCGGAAGTTATTTTGGAGGTCCGGTGTAGAATTAGGCTTTGAATTGGCGAAGTTAGAATTTTGGCGAATTCCGGTTGATAGGTGAGATTTTGATCCGAGGGTTGGAATGGAATTTCGAAAGTTGCAGTAGCTCCGTTAGGTGAATTTGGATATATGAGCAAAATTTCAGGTCATTCGGAGGTGTTTTGGTCTGGTTTTTGATCGAATGCGTATTTCGGAAGTTTTTAAGAAACTTAGGCTTGAATTCGATGTGATTTGATGGTTTTACTGTTGTTTGATGTGTTTTGAGGGTTGGAGCAAGTTTGAATGAGGTTTTAGGAGGTGTTGGTGTTTTTGGTTGGGTCCCAGGGGCCTCGGGGTGGATTCGAGTGGTTAAACGAGAGTTTTTGAAGTTGCTTCAGGTCTGTTGTTGCTGTCATCTGGTATTTCCGCTTCTGCAGAAATGGACCGCAGAAGTGGTTCCACAGAAGCGGGTGAGGGGTCGCAGAAGCGGTCAGGCATGGGCTAGAGTAATTTCCGCATAAACGGAAGATGGTCACTTTAGCGGGTCCGCAGGAGCGGACATTTAACCGCAGAAGCGGTTTTGGGTGGTCCGCAGAAGCAGACTCTGAGTCGCATAAGCGGAGTTTTGGTTTTTAAGTGAAGACCGCATAAGCGGATTTTTGGCCGCAGAAGCGATCCCGCATAAGCGGAAGCGGGACTGCAGAAGCGAAAGTCGCTGTAGGCAGAAGGATTTTTATATTATTATTTCATCCGCGAGTTTATTCAATTTTTCCTCCATTGTTAACCACCTTAAGAGCTTCTTGGTAGAATTTGAAGGGGGTTTTGACGGGAATCGATTGGAGGTAAGTCTCGTGACCTAGAAACGTCATTTTTGTGAAGAATCAACCTTTAATTCTTGGAAATTTGGGTAGAAATTGGAAGAACTAGGGTTTGGTTTTTGAAATGAAAATTTGGGATTTGAAAGGGCATTTGAGCTCCGATTTTGGTAAATTTGGTATGTATGGACTCATGGCGAGACGAGGTTTCCGGTGATATAAATTTTATAATTTTTCGAGAAGTGGGCTCGGGTTTTATCAACTTTGTGATTTTTGGTATTTTTCGAGTTCTTTCGATTGGGTTATGTTTTATTAGTCTATTGTAATGTATTCCTTGTGGTTTTGATCAGATTCGGCACGCGAGGAGATTGATTCGAGAGGAAAAGGCATAGCGGACTAGACTTATGGCCGGTTTGAGGTGAGTAATAGATGTAGATGATGACCTGAGGGTTTGAAACCCCAGTATATCACACTGTGACGCTATATTAAGGCGAGACACGTACTCTATGAGGAGTACGGGGTCGTTTGTGATTGGGGACTATGGGTTAGTTCGTCCCGAGTGATGTTCATACTGTATTCTTGACTAGAGATTGATTGGTAAACATCCTACTTGGATCTTATGAATGTATTTGGGCTATGTGCCTATTATTTGAATCATTTAGGGAATATTATCGTTGCTTCCATGATACTTAGCATGTTATATGATTTCAGTCCTGAGTTAAACACTGTTTCGAAATACTTAGTCTTAATTCTAAGGTTTTAAAACATAAACTATAATTCCTAATGTCTGGAACTGAGAATTTTAACTTGACTTTGCCCGTTTGGCTCACATGCATATTCTGGACTGAGTGTGGATCGGGCTGCACGCCGCAGCGATGATACAGTGATATTGCGCTTGGGCTGTAGGAGCCCCTCCGGAGTCTAAACCCCCACAGTGAGCGCTGATACCCAAATGGATGGGGCTGTGCGCCGCAGCGGTCATGTGCATCGAATTGGATCCATACATTGATGATTATCTGACCTACCTGTCATTGCTTGTTTGCCATTTCTTCGTTAATTATGCTAAACTGCTAGCGATAGCTTTACATTGTGGTATTTCGTGAATTCTCATCTTCAATCATTATATTTTCTTATTACTCACTGAGTTGAAAGTACTCACTTTATTCCCTGCACCATGTATGCAGATTCAGGTGTTCCGGGAGCTTAGTTGAGTTGTTTGCTGCTTCCCAGATTTCTCAGGAGTTGTCGAGGTAGCTGCCTGACGTCCGCAGGACCCGACTCCTCCCCTTATCCCTTTTATCTTTTAGTATCTTACACTTCTGTATTATTGTGGATTCACTACTCAGTTGTATCTAGATGCTCTAGACTCGTGACTCCAGATCTTTTGGGAAATGTTAGATATGCTATTTTTTGTGTACTGTTTCTACTTAATTATCCGGTTGGAGGACTTATTAAACTGTTAATTTATTACTATTAATTGGTAATGGGATGCGTATTTGGGTTGTGAGTGATAATTGGTCAGGCTTGCCTAGCATTTGTGTTGGGCGCCATCACGACTGGGATTGGGGTTGTGACAAGTTGGTATCAGAGCCTAGGTTACTAGGCCTCAAGAGTTATGAGCCGGTTTAGTAGAGTCTCGCAGATCGTTACGGAGATGTCTGTATTTATCCTCGAGAGGCTGTAGAACTTTTAGGAAACACTTCATATTCTTGAAACTCTTGTCGTGCGGCTTTGTTGATCCGAGAACTAAACTTCTGTATTCTATTCTCTCGCAGATGGCGAGAACCCGTGCTACCGGACGTGATGAACGACCACCATTACCACCCTCTAGAGGTCGTGGTCGTGGTCATGGTCGTGGTCGAGGCAGACCAGCGAGGGCAGCACCTGCAGATCCACCAACTGCCCCGGTTCAGGACCAGTCTCCAGTTGTAGATGCTCCAGCAGCACCTGTTCAGGCACCGACAGTGCCTATTGTGATTCCTGGTCACCAGGAGGCCTTGGCTCAGATACTATCCATTTGCACTGGCCTGGCTCAGACAGTCTCAGCCACTACTGCAGTAGCTACCTCACAGACCGGGGTGGTCATCAGACCCCCGCTGCTCGCAAACCTGAGCAGGTTGTTCTGGGATTGCAGATACCGGGAGCGGTTCCAGCTCAACCAGTTGCACCGGTTGCTCCAGTTGTGCCAGTCGCACCAGCTCCAGGTTATGTGGTTCCAGCTATGCCAGACGACAAGCAGCGTCGACTAGAGAGGTTCGGTAGACTCCAGCCTCCGACGTTCAGTGGTACTGAGGGCGAGGATGCCTAGGGATTTCTAGACAAGTGTCAGCGTATGCTTCGCACTGCAGGGATTTTGGAGTCGAGTCGAGTGGCTTTTACTACCTTCCAGTTCTCAGGGCCTGCATTTACATGGTGGGAAGAGTTTGAGAGGCATAGGCCTATTGGAGCAGCGCCCCTTACTTGGCAGCAGTTCTCCACTCTCTTTCTAGAGAAGTATGTACCGCAGTCTCGCAGGGAGAAACTGCATCGTCAGTTTGAGTGGTTGATTCAGGGAGACATGACTGTGACCCAGTACGAGTTGAGGTTTACGCAGTTAGCTCGGCATGCTACATAGATGATCCCGAATGATAGAGAGAGGATTAGAAGGTTCGTGGATGGCCTCAACTATCTACTCCGCATTTTGATGACCAGAGAGAGAGTTATGAGTGCTTTGTTCGAGGAGGTAGTCGACATGGCTCGGGAGATTGAGACGGCTCGCTGTCGGGAGCGTGAGGAGAGGGAGGCCAAGAGGCCTCGAGGTTCAGGTAGCTTCAGTGGTGCTCCGTCTAGGGGCCAGTTCCAGCGTGGTAGAGGTCGTTCCTTCAGGCCTCCTCAGTCAGGTTGCCCAGAGTATAGTGGGGCTTCTTCAGGCCGTGGCCATCAGGGAGTTCAGCAGGGCCAGTCTTCACTTAATGCCCTTCCAGCGCAGAGCTCTACTCCTGCTTCTTCAGTTAGGGTTCTTCAGCAGCGAAGGGTTCCCTTCAGTCCCCTTCTCCAGCATCGGGTAGTTGCTACGAGTGCGGTGAGTTTGGTCACATGAGGAGACAGTGTCCTCGGCTTCGTGGTGGTCAGTCTCAGCAGAGGGATCAGCCCTCCTCTTCTACTCCATCTACTTCAGCACCCTGCCAGTCAGGTAGGGGTGGGGGCCAGGCAGCTAGGGGCCGCCCTAGAGGGGGAGACCGATCTGGTGGTGGTAAGGCTCGATTTTATGCTCTTCCAGACAAGAGGGATGCTATTGCATCAGATGCTGTTATCACATGTATTATTTCAGTCTGCCACAGGGATGCTTCTGTTTTATTTGATCCCGGAACTACATACTCTTATGTGTCTTCATATTTTGCCTATCATTTGAGTGCGACTCGTGGTTGTCTTACTTTGCTCGTGTACGTATCCACCCTGGTGGGTGATACTATTATTGTGGATCATGTATATCGATCTTGTCTGGTGACTATTGGGGTTCTGGAGACCCGGGTTGACTTGTTGTTGTTGGGCATGGTAGATTTTGATGTGATTCTGGGTATGGATTGGCTATCTTCGTACCATAATATTCTAGACTATCATGCTAAGACATTTACGTTGGCTATTTCGGGTGTTCCGAGGATTGAGTGGCGTGGGATGATCGACTATGTTCTTAGCAGGGTGATTTCCTTCCTAAAGGCCCAGCGGATGGTTGGGAAAGGTTGTCTATCGTATTTGGCTTTTGTGAGAGATGTTGGAGCTAAGACTCCTAGTCTTGATTCTGTTCCCGTGGTGAGGGATTTCCCAGATGTGTTTCCAGCGGACCTGCCGGGCATGCCACTGGATAGGGACATTGATTTTGGTATTGATCTGGTGCCGGGCACTCAGCCCATCTCCATTCCTCCGTATCGTATGTCACCAGTAGAGTTGAAAGGACTAAAGGATCAGCTTCAGGAACTCCTAGATAAGGGGTTTATTCGTCCTAGTGTGTCACCGTGGGGTGCACCGGTCCTATTTGTAAATAAGAAGGATGGCACAATGAGAATGTGCATTGACTACAGGCATTTGAACAAGGTGATAGTGAAGAACAAGTATCCCCTACCGCGCATTGATGATTTGTTTGACCAGCTCCAGGGGGGAAAGGTATTCTCTAAGATTGATCTCCGTTCAGGATATCACCAGCTGAAGATTAGAGATTCTGATATTATGAAGACGGCTTTCAGGACGAGATATGGGCACTATGAGTTTCTAGTTATGTCTTTTGGGCTGACTGATGCCCCAGCCACGTTCATGCATCTGATGAATAGTGTATTTCGGTCGTATCTGGATTCATTTGTTATCGTTTTTATTGATGATATTCTGGTATACTCGCGTAGCTAGGAGGAGCATGCTCAGCATTTGAGAGTGGTATTACAGAGATTGAGGGAGGAGAAGCTTTATGAAAAGTTCTCCAAGTGTGAGTTCTGGCTTGGTTCTGTGGCTTTTCTGGGACACGTGGTGTCCAGTGATGGTATTCAGGTTGATCCAAAGAAGATAGAGGCGGTGCAGAGTTGTCCTAGACCGTTCTCAGCCACAGAGATTCGGAGTTTCTTCGGTTTGGCAGGATATTATCGCCGGTTCGTCCAGGTTTTTTCATCTATTGCTTCGCCCCTGACCAAGTTGACGCAGAAGGGTGCACCATTTGTATGGTCAGACGAGTGCGAGGAGAGCTTTCAGAAGCTCAAGACAGCTTTGACCACAGCTCCAGTGTTAGTGTTGCCATCAGCTTCAGGTTCTTACACCATGTATTGTGATGCTTCGAGAGTTGGGATCGGATGTGTGTTGATGCAGGAAGGTAGAGTTATTGAATATGCTTCTCGTCAATTGAAGCCTCATGAGAAGAACTACCCCGTTCATGATTTGGAGTTGGCTGTTATAGTTCACGCTTTGAAGATTTGGAAGCACTACTTATATGGTGTATCTTGTGAGGTATATACTGATCATTGCAGCCTTCAGCATTTGTTCAAACAGAAGGATCATAATTTGAGGCAGCGGAGGTGGCTTGAGTTACTCAAAGACTATGATATTACCATATTGTATCACCTGGGGAAGGCCAATATAATGGCCGATGCTTTGAGCCGAAAGGCGGTTAGTATGGGTAGTTTGGCGTACATTCCAGTTGGGGAGAGGCCCTTTGCAGTTGATGTCCACGCTTTGGCCAATAGGATGGTGAGGCTAGATATTTCGGCGCCTAGTCGGGTGTTGGCTTGTGTGATATCTCGGTCTTCCTTGTATGACCGCATTAGAGAGAGCTAGTGTGATGATCCACATTTGCTTGTCCTTAAGGACAGGGTTCAGCATGATGATGCCAGGGATGTGACTATTGATAGTGAGGGTGTGTTGAAGATGCAGGGCCGAATTTGCGTGACCAATGTGGATGGGCTTCGGGAGTTGATATTTGAGGAGGCCCACAGCTCGTGGTATTCTATTCATCCTGGCGCCGCGAAGATGTATCAGGATTTGAGACAGCATTACTGGTGGAGGAGAATGAAGAAGGATATTGTGAGTCATGTAGCCCGGTGTCTCAACTGTCAGCAAGTGAAATATGAGTGTCAGAGGCCCGGTGGTGTACTTCAGCGCATGGATATTCCCGAGTGGAAGTGGGAGAGGATTACTATGGATTTTGTGAGTGGGCTCGGGGCTCGGGTTTTGCTAGTTTTGAGATTTTTGCTATTTCTCGATTGTTTTCGATTGGGTATTGTTCCCTTAGCATATTGTGATGTATTCGCTCTGATTTTGGTTAGATTCGACGCGCGTGGAGACCGATTTGAGGAGCAAAGGTGTCGCGAGCTAGAGATTTCATCGGTTCGAGGTGAGTAATACTTGTAAATGATATCCAGAGGGTTTGAAACCCTGGATTTGCACATCATAGTGCTGTATTGAGGTGACTTGCACGCCGGATAGCGAGCGTGGGGTAGAGCACCGTTGGGGATTGTGACTTGGTTCGTCCCGATTGATGAAATTACTACGTATTTGACTGAAACTACTTATTATCATCATGATTTGGGCTGATTGCCATGTTTTGGGCTTCGTGCCGATTATTTAAATCCTTTAGGGATTATTATCACTATTTCTATGATACTTAGCATGTTAAATGATTTCAGTCATGAGTTAAACATTGTTTTGAAATGTCAAGTCATACTTCTAAGGTTTTAAAAACTTAAACTATATTTCTAACGTTTAGAGCTGAGAAATATTACTTGACATCGCCCTAATGGATCACATGCATATTCTGGACTGAGGATAGATCGGGCTGCATGCCCAGCAGTGTGATATTGATATTGCGCTTGGGCTGTAGGAGCCCTTTCGGAGTTTGAACCCCCACAGTGAGTGCGGGTACCCAAACGGATCGGGTTGTACGCCGCAGCGGTCATGTGCATTGCATTGCATTCATGCATTGGTCCCTGTTTGTACTACATGTCATGACATTCCACACTCTCATATCATTGGCATCCATGCTATTTCTTGCACTATTGACCAGATGCCCTAGTGTTATTTGTTGGTGGAGTGGCCCGAAAGGCTGACTTGTGTGTTGACTTGCACTATCTGCTTTGCATTCATTTGCTTAATTGTCTTAAAAGGATATTTTCAAAGAGGTTTTTAACTGATCCAGATATTTTCTAAAGGATTTTTCACGGTTTTACTGTTTTCTCAAAGGGTTGTACTGCCCTATATAGCATGATGGAGTGTTTTACGTGTTTTCTTACCACTCAGTTATTATTTACTCTTATTACCCATTGAGTTGGAGTACTCACTTTACTCCTTGCACCTCGTATGCAGTTGCAGGTATTGATCACCCGGTAGCGGGTTAATAGCTGATTGAAGGTATTACTATTGTAGTGGGCAAGGTGACCGCCAGCATTCGCGGCACCGGACTTCATCTTTTGATTCCAGATTTTATTCTGTATATTATTATTGACCCAGTAGTTTTGTTCAGTCCTCTTTAGATGCTCGTGACTTGTGACACCCCGGTCGGGTTGTGTTGGGTTGTAATCAACAATTTTAATGCCATTAAGTTGTATTTTATATTCATTATGTTTAATAATTGTTAAAGAGATGATTTGGGTTAGTTGGCTGGCCTTGTCTTCACGAGAGGTGCCATCACGACCGGTTTTGGAAATTGGGTCATGACAAGTTGGTATCAGAGCCTAGGTTACTAGGTCTCACGAGTCATGAGCAGTTTTAGTAGAGTCTCACATATCGGTACGGAGACGTCTGTATTTATCCTCGAGAGGCTGCAGAACCTTTAGGAAAACTTCACTTTCGTGGAATTCTTATCGTGCGTACTTGATTCAGCTTGAGATATAACTCTTGAAATTCTTTTCACATGTCTGTATGCGCACGTGAACGCTCAGTATTGTATGTGCCTTGATGGCTTGTGATTCCCCGACCAAGGGGCGAGATGTGATCTCCGTGAGTTTGATGTTGGGCCATTCTGGATGACTTGAAGCTGGATCTTTGCCTATGGCTTGAGCACCGAGGTGCTGATTGTGTGAGCAAGTGTTTTGAACTTATATGTTCGGTATTGTCCCCATTAGCAAGAATGGCGGTTGGACATCCATGGGATGAGTATGTTAGTACTGCGAGTTGTATCTATATGACTTGATAGTGACGAAGAAGTCTGCTGGATAATAGATGAACTGTTAAGTGTTCGATTTCTGTTGTGATTCGATGTGTAGCCCGAGTTATGGGCGCGTGAAGATTATTTTTCATGTCTCCTAGTTGGAAAGTAAATTGCATTACATGTGGCGGTATGAGAAGGTCAAGACTTGTGGTATTTTTATGTTGCTTATGGGATCCTATGTATCGATATCTAGAAAGTAATGGTAACGAATTCAGAGTCGCAGAAAGCTCTTCGGGGTAAGGTATTCTAGAATGTGGTATTTCTGGGATCAGTTAAGAGAGTATTCAGTGGCCTATGGGTCTTAGGGAGTGTGGTCCTAGGTTCGAGTCTCGTGTGGTAAGCCTGGAATGAGGCATTGTGATACTACAGCGAGGTTAAGATATCAAGTTGATGATGAATCAGAAGGGAAATTAAATAGATGGAATAGCTTGATGGTAGACCGAACCAGAATGGTAAAGATATGATTAATTTTTATGTGTGTTCGAGGCAATGAGTTCATACAGGTATTTTGCAACAAAGCTCTTGAGTTCTGACAGATTGTTTAGCTTGGCCTAGTAAGAAGGATTCAGTCCTGACAGTTTAGCTTGTACAAATGGAGTAGGCAGAGATTGTCTTGTTGGGTTTTACCGTGGTTTGGAGACGTATATACTGTCTATGGGCATGCGAGGCATGGAATGAGCAATGATTTCTCTTCTAGATGGGATTGATGGAGAGTTCTTGACTAGTAGAATACGTAGATGTTTGTGGTTAGGAAGGGAGATGGAGTTCTCATGTTATACTAGTGTGGTATGGTATAGGCGATATGTTGTGGAGGATTGGGATTAGTGTGTGTAAGGTTACAGTTCAGTTTATAATGGAAAGTCATTAAATTCTTAAGCAGCACATGCAGTTGTAGGTGATTAAAGAATCGATCTTCAGATGATTTGGGTGAATGATCCTCATATGACTAAGGAAAATGGTATTGCCAATCATAGTGATTTGATGAGGGTATGTGCTGAAGAAAAAGGGCAATGTGATTAAGTTGATGGCACTTCGGTAGTGTTGCGGCATTTTCTTGTTGGATCGACTGCTGATATTTGAGTGTGTTTGATGGCACAGGATAATTTTAGAATATCTTTCGTGGAATGATTGGGTACTCAAGATGTGATATGTATTCATACGGCAGAATTTGGGATCAAGTACAGTGATTCTTGTGCTATATGGAGTCAGAGACTGGGAGTTCTCAGGTACAAACTATGTGGTGGTTGTGGATTGTGTGTATCGGCACCGTTTAGCGGCTATTGGGATTTGGAGACCCGAGTGGATCTTTCCTTGCTTGGTATATTAGATTGTAGATACAGTATTGGGGTGTAGACTGATTGTCTCAGTGTTGGGTTATTCTAGACTATTGTACTATGGGTTATGTCGGAAAATGCCATAGGTTGCGTGGCAGAGTGCATCGGATTATGTTCTAGCAGAGTGGTTGTATTCCAAAGACTAGCGGACGATTGGGAAGGATCGATTTCCTTAATTGGGCCTTGGTGGCGGATATCAGTGTAGAGGTTGCTACCATTGATTCAGTTCCAGTATTGAGGGACTCTTTTCGGATGCATTCCTTGTGGTCGGGCATGTCGACGGGCGAGACTGTGAATTTCAGTATTTATTTGGTGTCGGGCACCGTATCGTACGGCTCCAGCAGGAGTTAAAGTAGTGGAAGGAGCAGCTTCAGGCTTCTTGGTAATGAGTTCGTTGGTAAGTTGATTGGATACGTGTTTAGCTTGAGTTGGCTTGGTTGGCCCCGAGTTGTATTGTTGAGGGATAGGTTGATTCGATCATTCTTGAACTTGTTAGTGATCTGGGGAGACCTACGAGTTGCTTTTTCTGTGCTATGAGATGTTATGATTAGTTGGATGTGAGCACATGTGGTGCGGTTCTATTGGGTATTCATAGAGAAAGTCAAGCGGGAAGAGTAATTTAGTGTTTCTTGGTAAATGGAGTATTGGTTATGATCTATCAGGTTGCGTGTCGTATGTTATTTGTTCCACCGTGGGTGTAAAGAATTTCTTTGGTTTCAGACATCAAAAATTGTGCGTGGCGGTTGATTTTTAGCATAGCGACTTGAGGTGCTTCGTGTGTAACAATGTTTGGATAGGATTGTGCATTGTAGCGAGGCTACGAGGAGTTATGACCTTTCGGGGTAGCTTCAGGTGTTCTATTTCTATGATGTGAGACGGGGTCTCAGCCGTGTGTTGTGATGTTACTGATGAGCTTGAGGTACAACTCTTTCGTTTGAGTCATTTGTCATGATTTGAGTATGTTCAGACCATTTCTTATTAGTGCGTGTATTATGCAAGTTGTGTCTTAGGCCTGTATTGAGGTGTCATACCACCAGAGTGGTGTGTTGGATTCGAGGGGGTCATTGGAGTCATTAATGAATTTGAACAAATGTGATTCCAGCTTGTTAGAAGGATAAAAATCGAGGTCTAGTCTGGAAATCTGTTGTGGTATTAGTCAAAAAGGAAGTGGCTTCACGTATGGTTGATTTGAGGAATGGTTGCGGTTTATCGCGTGTTTTAATTATCGTTGAAAGTATATGAAAGTGTTGGAATAAGACTTTAGCTAATAAGAGGTTCCTATCGGTAATTGAGTATTGTGGGCAACTGCTGTGAATAAAGACTATCGTTTCGAGTGTTGGATTGTGTGGTATATTGTATGATTTCACCTGAGGTTGCAGGTGTGGGTTACTACAACTGGTTCGGGTTTATTCTGGGTATGATTTCGGAAAGTGCTATGTGGTTCTACGGTTTATGGTCTAGATGGACTGTAAAATTTTAGCTGTGTTGTATTATCGGACTTATGTGAGATAGGGTGACGTGGGATCACCTCGGATATATGCTTAGTAAGGTCATTCAGATATTGGTTGGCTTCTAGTACAACTTTGGGTATGCTTGAGGATGAGCGATTGTTCAAGTTGGGGAGGATGTGACGACCCAACCCGTTGTCTCATGTGTTACTGCTCCGTTTTTCCCGTTTATTGCTTCTTAATATTTCATTATCGGTATGTGGTGTGTGAGAGTTGATTTGGATTGGTTTTGATAAGAAATGAGGCACTTAGTCTCTTTAAGGAAGGCTTAAGTTAGAAAAGTCAACCGGATGTTGACTTATGAGTTAGATGGCTCGGATGTGATTTCCGGTGATTTGGTTAGCTTCGGAGGTGATTTATGACTTAGGAGCGCGATCGGAATTGATTTTGGAGGCCCGGTGTAGAATTAGACTTGATTGGCGAAGTTAGTATTTTGGCGAATTCCGATTGATGGGTGAGATTTTGATCCGAGGGTCGGAATGGAATTTTGAGAGTTGTTGTAGCTTACTTGAGTGATTTTGGATATGTGTGCAAATTTTTAGGTCATTCAGACATCGTTTGGTTGGGTTTTTGATCGAATGCGCATTTCGAAAGTTTTGAAGAAACTTAGGCTTGAATCCGATGTGAATTGATGATTTTAGTGTTGTTTGATGTGTTTTGAGGATTGGAACAAGTTTGAATAATGTTTTAGGAGGTATTGGTGCTTTTGGTTGAGGTCCCGGGGGCCTCGGGGTGATTTCGGGTGGCTATCGGAAGGTTTTTTTTTTTTAGTTAATTGCAGGTTCAAATTTGCTAGTATCTGTTGGTTTCGCACCTGCGGTTATTGGACCGCAGGTGCGGTTTCGCTGAAACGGTTTGAGGAGCGTAGAAGCGGAAGTCTTGGCTCTGCCAGATTCCGCAGGAGCGGAAAGAGTGCCGCATAAGCGGTCCCGCAGAAGCGAGCTGGGCCTCGCAGAAGCGGAAATAGGAATCCTGATCAGGTTCCGCAGAAGCGGAATAATTGACCGTATAGGCGGTCCCGTTGAAGCGAAGCGGGGACCGCAGAAGCGGTAGGTGCCTTAAGTGAAAAGTCTGCAAAAGTGGGCATGGACCGTATATGCGGAAGTCGCAGAAGCGGTGATTTATGCGCAGAAGCGAAAATGCCTGGCAGTTAAGTGAAATTAATCCTCTTCGCGAATTTTTGAGAGAACACAGCATTTCCACTTCGGACTAAGAGGGTAGTGGGAGATTTTGAAGAGAGTTTCGAGGGCTTTCATCAGGTATGGATTCTTTGACTTAGAATACGTTATTATGGTGTAAAATCAAGGATTAACACTAAAAACTCAAGAAATTAAAGGTTAAAAATGGAGGTTAGGGGTTGAAACTTAATAGAGTTAAACTAGGGATTTGAGAGGTCAAATGGACTCCGATTCTTGTGAATTTGATATGTATAGACTCGTGGTGAGATGAGGAACATTTTGGTATAAAAAATTTCTAACTTTCGAGAAGTGGGATCGGGGCTCGGGTTTTTCTAGTTTCGAGATTTTTGCTATTTCTCGATTGTTTTCGATTGGGTATTGTTCCCTTAGCATATTGTGATGTATTCGCTCTGATTTTGGTTAGATTAGACGCGCGTGGAGGCCGATTTGAGGGGAAAAGACGTCGCGAGCTAGAGATTTCACCGGTTCGAGGTGAGTAATACTTGTAAATGATATCCCGAGGGTTTGAAACCCTGGATTTGCATATCATAGTGTTGTATTGAGGTGACTTGCATGCCGGATAGCGAGCGTGGGGTAGAGCACCATTGGGGATTGTGACTTGGTCCGTCCCGATTGATGAAATTACTACATATTTGACTGAAACTACCTGTTATCATCATGATTTGGGCTGACTGCCATGTTTTGGGCTTTGTGCCGATTATTTGAATCCTTTAGGGATTATTATCACTGTTTCTATGATACTTAGCATGTTAAATGATTTCAGTCCTGAGTTAGACACTGTTTTGAAATGTCTAGTCATACTTCTAAGGTTTTAAAAACTTAAACTATATTTCTAACGTTTAGAGCTGAGAACTATTACTTGACATCGCCCTAGTGGCTCACATGGATATTCTGGACTGAGGATAGATCGGGCTGCACGCCGTAGCGGTGTGATATTGATATTGCGCTTGGGCTGTAGGAGCCCCTCTGGAGTCTGAACCCCCACAGTGAGTGCGGGTACCCAAACGGATCGGGTTGTACGCCGCAGCGGTCATGTGCATTGCATTGCATCGGTCCCTGTTTGTACTACGTGTCATAACATTCCGCACTCTCATATCATTGGCATCCATGCTACTTCTTGCACTGTTGACCAGATACCCTGGTGTTATTTGTTGGTGGAGTGTTGTGCCAGAAGGGCTGACTTGTATGCTAACTTGCAATCCGCTTTGCATTCATTTGCTTAATTTTCGGAAAAGGATATTTTCAAAGAGGTTTTTAACTGAGCCAGATATTTTTAAAGGATTTTTTACGGTTTTACTGTTTTCTCAAAGGGTTGCACTGCCCTATATAGCATGATGGAGTGCTTTACGTGTTTTCTTACCGCTCAACTATTATTTACTCTTATTACTCATTGAGTTGGAGTACTCACTTTACTCCCTGCACCTCGCGTGCAGTTGCATGTATTGATCACCCGGTAGCGGGTTAATAGCTGATTGAAGGTATTACTACTGTAGTGGGCAAGGTGACCACCATCGTTCGCGGCACCGGACTTCATCTTTTGATTCCAGATTTTATTCTGTATATTATTATTGACCCAGTAGTTGTGTTCAGTTCTCTTTAGATACTTGTGACTTGTGACACCCCGGTCGGGTTGTGTTGGGTTGTAATTAACGATTTTAATGCTATTAAGTTGTATTTTTTATTCATTATGTTTAATAATTGTTAAAGAAACAGTTTGGGTTAGTTGGCTGGCCTTGTCTTCACGAGAGGCGCCATCACGACCGGGTTTGAAAATTGGGTCGTGACAATAGTGCACATTTGATCAACTAATTACTTGTTATTACCCATATGAACCTACTTCATGGGATCTCCTATCACATAGGTTGGGTTACCATCATCGTTGATATCACTCAAATTGGCAAAAGTCTCATTCCCCTTGATGTTTCGGATATTAATTTCCTTCCCAAAGGTTTAGTCAGAGGATCGGCCAAATTCACTTCTGACTTCACATAATCTATGGAAATAATTTCATCTTTCAGCAGCTGCTTTATCACATTATGTCTCAATCGGATCTGTCTACTCTTTTCATTAAAGGATTTATTTTTGGCAATGGCTATTGCAGCTTGGCAATCACAATGCATCGATACAAAAGGTGTTGGTTTAATTCCTAGTGGAATACTCGCCAAAAAGTTCTTTAACCACTCGGCCTCATTGCCAACTAATTCCAATGCCACAAACTCAAATTCCATGGTAGATCTAGCTATTATAGTTTGTTTAACTGATTTCCATGCCACAGCACCCCCACCGAGGATGAACACATAACCACTAGTGGATTTTGTCTCATCTGAATTAGAGATCCAGTTAGCATCATTATATCCTTCTAATACAGTGGGAAATACACTATATTTAATACCATAGTTCATGGTACCTCTCAAATATTTTATAACTCTTACTAATGTATTCCAATGATCATGACTCGGGTTTTGAGTATATCTACTTAATCTACACACAACATATGCAATATCAGGTATAGTAAAATTCATCAAATGCATTAGACTACCAATAACTTGAGCATATTTATTTTGATCTACAGCATCTCCCTTATTCTTTTTTAATTGACTAATAGTATCATAAGGAGTGCTTACAGGTACCATATCAAAATTATTAAATTTTTTAAGAATTCTTTTAAGATAATGTTCTTGAGCCAACATCAAACGATCGCCATCTCTTATAATTTTCATGCCTAAAATAACACTAGCTTCTCCCGTGTCTTTCATCTCAAAATTAGAAGACAAGAAAATTTTGGTTTTATGTACCAAATCAAGGCTAGAACTAAAAATAAGCATGTCATCCACATAAAGGCAAATAATAACACATGTACCATCTACACATTTTGTATAAACATATTTATCTACTTCAATTGATGAAAAACCATCATTAATCAATATTTGATCAAATTTTCATGCTACTGTTTAGGTGCTTGCTTTAGACCATATAAAGATTTTAGTAATTTACATACTTTATTTTCTTGGCCAGACACTATACAACCCTCAGGTTGCTCCATGTAAATTTTTTCTTCCAAATCACCATTTAAAAATGCAGTTTTAACATCCATTTGGTGAATAAAAAGTTTATAAATAGAAGCGAAGGCAAGTAAAACATGAATTGAGGAAATTCTAGTTACAGGAGCATAAGTATCAAAATAATCAGTATTTTGTTTTTGGGTAAAACCTTTTGCAACAAGTCTAGCTTTGTATTTATCAATGGAACCATCCAAATTGAGTTTCTTCTTAAAAATCCACTTACAACCAATGAGTTTATCTCCCGGAGGTAAATCAACTAAAACTCAAGTTTTATTTTGTAAAATCGAATTTAATTCTACATCAATAGCTTCTTTCCAAAATGAGGCATCATACTAAGAAATAGCTTCAAAATATGTTAAAGGATCATTATCCACAAGATAAGTATAAAAATTATTACCAACAGATTTTTCTTTCCTTGGTCTTTTTCATCTTATTAAATCCTCACTTTCAAAATCATTTTGAATAATTGAAACATGTGAAATATTATCACTTGGAATAATAGGAGCATCAGAAATTTTCTCAAATTTTAAAGGAAAAATATTTTCAAAAAATTCAGCATTTTTTGTTTCAACAATAGTATTGTTTTCAAGTATATCACTTTTGACTACTAAAAAACTGTATGTTGCACTGTTTTCAGCATACCCAATAAACATACAATCAGATGTTTTAGATCCTATTTTTCTTTTCTTAGGATCAGGCAACATAACTTTAGCAAGGCACCCCTACACTTTCAAATATTTCAAATTAGGTGGATACCCTTTCCACAACTCAGAAGGAGTTTTACCCATTTTCTTATAAGGAATTCTATTTTGTAAATGACAAGCAGATAAAATAGCTTCACTCCAAAGATTATCCGGAGCACCAAAACTAATAAGCATGCAATTTATCATTTCCTTTAAGGTCCTATTTTTCCTTTCCACTACATCATTTGACTGTGGAGAATATAGCGGAGTTATCTCGTGAATTATGCCTTCTTTCTCACAATAATCATTCAACAAAATAAATTCACCACCTCTATCGGATCTAACTCTTTTGATTTTCTTATCTAACTGATTTTCTACTTCAGAACTATAAATTAAAAACTTATCAAAAGCTTCAGTTTTATTCTCAACAAATAAACTTTTGTATATCTAGAGAAATAGTCTATAAAAGTCACATAATATTTTTTCCCTCCTCTAGTCATAGTTTATTTCAAGTCTCCTAAATCAGTATGTATTAAACTTAACAATTCAGATTCTCTAAATACTGAAGCACATGATTTCTTAGTTTGTTTAGCTTCTGCACAAAATTCATACTTATCAATATTCAAAAAATTAATATTTAAAATAAGAACTTCAGAATGAACTTCTTTAATATAAGATAAACTAACATGTCCTAATCTAGCATGCCATATATTAAAAGAATCATTCAAGTAAGCAGAAGCACTAGTATTTTCATTCATAACACTGAATACAAACAAGCCATGGTTATAATAACCCTTGCCAACAAAATTATTATTCTTGGTCAACACGACCTTATCAGATTCAAAAGAAGCCTTCACCCCCACTTTTCCTAATAATCCCACAGAGACCAAATTGGCTCGGATACTAGGAACATGCAACATGTTATTCAATGCTAAAGTTTTGCCATATGTGAGTGTCACGACCCCAACCCTAGTCGTGATGGCGCCCAATACATTGGTAGACAAGCCCGACCAATTAACAACCTCAACCCAATTCCATATACAGTTCATTATTTATTAACATAGATAAATTAGTAAGTCATAATACTAGGAGTCCGAAATAAGAGTTTAACATGCGGAATATCAAATAAAAACCTAGTAGGGTCAACAGAGTTGCGAACGCCATGCAGCTACCTCGATGCTCCCAGATATGCGCTGCCCAACAGAGAATCCTCACTCAGCCTCAGATGCACCTGGATCTGCACGCAAGGTTCATGGAGTAATGTGAGTACTCTGACCCAGTGAGTAAAAAACATAAATAAAGACTGAGAATAAGAAATCATGGAAAAATACAAGGTAATCTATACTGCAGCAGTTAAATAAAGTAGAATGAAATCAATGAAACAATGAAATCGAATTGTAGAAAAGCTACGGCAAATAAGCAACTAAGCGACAGAAATACAAAGATAATCAGCACATAATATGGTACTCTCTAGTATGCGCTGCGGCGTGCAGCCCGATCCATTTATTTATCGTCGACGGCGCTCACTGGGGGTGTGCAAACTCCAGGAGGGGCTCCTTACGGCCCAAGCGCAATATCAAGCCATCTCGTGGAATCAACTAGGTCTTTGACCTCGTAAAAATACCAATATAACACTGCTGCAATGCGAAGCCCGATCCCATACTCAGTCCAGAATCACATAAGCCTCTCGGACAATAATAAAATAGTGGTTCTCAGCCCAAAACATCATTAGAAATATCATTTAAGTTTCAAATCCGAGTAAAAGTGGCTAAGTTTTGTAAAACAGTGTTAAACAATGGGACTGAGTTCAAGTAATATGCCAAAGTAGTGAAGAAATAGTGATAACAATCCTCGAAGGGTTCAAATAGTTGGCGCGAAGCCCAATTATGACAATTAGTGCAAATAATGATGATATCAAATAAGCTTCGATCAAATATGTAGTAGAAACATCACTCGGGATGGACCAACTCCCAATCCCAAATAGTAAACGACCCCGCGCTCATCATCAAGCACGTGTCTCACCTCAATATAGCACTACGATGTGCATATCCGAGGTTTCGAACCCTCAAGACATCATTTATATCTATTACTCATCTCAAGCCGGCCAAAACTCTAGCTCGCTATGCCCTTATCTCTCAAATCGGCCTCCTCGCGCGTCGAATCTGACCAAAACCACAAAGAATAAGTAACATTAGGCTAACGGAACAAAACCCAAGCAAAAATAATCGAAAAACATCAAAAATCCCGAATTTGGCAAAACCCGAACCCCGGGCCTACTTCTCAAAACTCAAAAATTATCACATTATTAGACTCCTTATCTCCCCATGAGTTTATACATATCAAAAACACAAGAATCGGAGTTCAATTGACCCTTCAAAATCCTCAATTTTTGCTCTCTTAAGTTCAAGCCCTAAACCACTATTTTTAGTCCATGATTCTTAAATTTTCAGTCTAAATTCATGAAATAACACCATAGGATTATGTCTTGGTCCAAAAATCCTTACCTTATCGAAGCTCCTTGAAATCCCTCTTCAAAATCGCTCAAAATTCACCAACTCCGAGTTAAAATGAAAAAACCCTTCAAAATTCGCGAAGAAGAAGCATATATACATCTTCCCAGTCGAAACCGCACCTGCAGTCCCAAAATCCACTTCTGCGGTCACACCCTCCGCATCTGCGGAATTTCACTAAAAGCCCCAATCCCACATCTGCGGTCAATTAGTCGCAAATGTGGTCCCCAACTCCGCATCTACAATTCCTGACGTGCCTTCAGAAGACCGCACATGCGCCCTTCTTTTCCGCACCTGCGGTCCCCAAGCCGCAGGTGCGAAAATACCAGCAACAGCAAAAATCTAAAATTTGCCCAAGTCCAAAGCTCCCCGTTAGCCATCCGAAATCACTCCGAGGCCCCCGGGACCTCAATTAAAAGCACCAACGCATCCTAAAATATCATTCAAACTTGTTCCAATCATCACAAAACCTCAAACAACACCAAAACCATCAAATTACATCGATTTCAAGCCTAAGTTCTTCTAAAACTTCCGAAACACGCATTTGATCAAAAACCCTACCAAATCACCTCCGAATGACCTGAAATTTTACAAACACCTCCCAAATGACATAACAAGCTACAGCAGCACTCATAATTCCATTCCGACCCTCAGATCAAAATCTCACCTATCAACCGAAAATCGCTAAAATACTAACTTCGCCAATCCAAGTCTAATTCTACACCGGACCTCCAAAACCAATTCCGATCACGCTCCTAAGTCACAAATCACCTAACGAAGCTAACCAAATCATAAAAACTTTGATCCAAGCTCATATACAAATAAGTCAATTCTTGGTCAAACCTTTCAAATTCAAATCTTTCAATCGAGACTGTTCTTTCAAATTTATACCGACTTTCGTGAACAACCAAAACCAACGATCTACATCAGTCATAACACATTACACGGGGCAAGTCATGCCCGAGAATTGGCGATCAAAGCGCAAAAGCTCAAAATGACTGGTCGGGTCGTTACATCCTCCCCCACTTAAACACACGCTTGTCCTCGAACGTACCCAGAGTTGTTCTAAAATCCAACCAATCGCTAAATAACCTTACCATGCATATACTCGGGGTGATCCCATGTCACCCTATCTAATATAGGTCTGATAACACCTTTTAACTAAAATTACACAATCCAATCTATCCCATAAACCATAGAACCACATTTTCATTTCTGAAACCATCAATACGATCAAAACCACCTCACACCTATACTTCGAATAGACCCGAACTAGATGTAGTAACCCATGCTTGCAATCTCAAGTGCAATTATCCGATATACCACATAACTCAAACACATGTAGCGATAACTTCCATTCACAGCAGCTGCACACAACATCCGGATACCGGTAGAAACCTCTTATCAACTAAAGTCTCATTCCAACACTTACATATACTGCCAATGATAAATGAAACATGCAATAAATCATAACCATCTCTCCATAGCAAATTTCTGAACCGAACTTTAATATTTACCCATCAAACATGCTGAAATCGAATCCGTTTGTATTCATTACAGGCCCCAACGATCTCATCTACTCCAACACAAGTACTCTGGTGACATGACACACCAAAACAGGCTAAGGCCACAACTTGTGCAGTCCCTGCACCAATAAGCAACAATCCAAACATACTCACATCATGAAACTGAATCAAACAAAAGAGTCGTACCGCAAGCTCACAAATATCATCACATTACACGGCTGAGAATCCGCCTCACATCATAGAAATAGAACACATAAATTTGACCCACAAGGTCATATTTCCAACAGCTTTGCTGCAACGTGCAATCCAATCCAAATACTGCTCCACATGAAACACCTCAAGTCACTATGCTCGAAATCCACAATCATACTCAATTGATGTTTGGAACCAAAGCAAATCATTACACCCACGGTGAAATAAATAACATACACCACGCAATCCCGATAGAACATAACCGGTACGTCATTTACCGAGAAACTCCCAATTACTCTTCCGGCTCAACTTCCACTATGAAACCCCAATGGAACAGCACCATATGTTCCCATAAGCAACAAATCATAATGTCTCGCAAAACAAAAAGGAAACTCACAGGTCTCCCAGATTACTAGCAAGCTCAATAACGATCGAATCAACCTACCCCTCAACAATACAATTCAGGGCCAACCAAGACGACTCAAGCTAGAACATGTATCCATATTGGCCTACCAACGAACTCATTATCAAGGAAGCCTGAAGCTCCTCTATAACTCTTCTTGGAGTCTGAAATCCCTGCACTACCTGAGCAGTGGGGGTCTGATTGCCTCCCCCGGCCTGTGAAGTAGCTACCGCCGTGGTGGCTAAAACTGCCTAAGCCAGGCCAGTGCAAACTGATAAGATCTGTGTCAAGGCCTCCTGAAGACCCGGAATCACGATAGGCACAGCTGGTGCCTGAACAGGTACTGCTGGAATGTCCATAGCTGGAGCTTGATCCTGAGCTGGGGCAACTGGTAGATCAGCAGGTGCTTCCCTGGCTGCTCTACCTCTGCCACGACCACGACCGCGTCCATGGCCTCTGGTGGCCTTAGTGGGTGGTTGTCACGACCCCAACCCCGATTGTGATGGCGCCCGACACATTGTTAGGCAAGCCCGACCAATTAAATAACCTTAACCATTTTATCCAGTTCATGAATTAATTAACACAGATAAATTACTAAGTCAAAATACTGAAATTCTGAAATAGGGTTAAACATGCAAAAATCCCAAATATAAAAAACCACTACACAGCCCGAAGAATCCGGTGTCACAAGTCTGAGCCTCTAATACATGAGTATCAACCTACTACATATCGTTCTTTAGAAATGCGAAAATAAAGTAAATAAGATAGAAGGAAGATCAGGACTATGAACGTCAAATGCAGCTACCTTGATACTCCCAGATGTGATGCTAGGCAGAGAAGTCCTCACACAGCCTCAGGAATATTATTTACATCTATTACTCACCTCAAGCCGGCCAAAATTCTAGCTCGCTATGCCTTTGCCTCTCGAATCGACCTCCTCGCGCGTCGCATCTGATCAAAACCACAACGAATATGTCACAATATGCCAATGGAACAATACCCAATCGAAAACAATCGAAAAATAGCAAAAATCTCGAAATTAGCTAAACCCGAGCCCCGGGCCCACTTCTCGAAACTCAGAAATTCTTACACCAATGGATTCCTTATCTCGCCACGATTCTATACATATAAAGAACACCAAAATCGGAGTCCAAATGACCCCTCAAATCCCAATTTGAAATATTAATAAGTCAAGCCCTAGTTCTTCCCCTTTTTGCTAAGTTTCCATGGATTTCAATGTCAATTTCACAATAAAATCATGTTTTTAGTTCATAGAGCTTACCTCCAATCAATCCCAGTCGAAATCCTCTTCAATTCCCATCCAAAAGCTCTCAAGGATGCTCAACAATGGTGAAAATAAGACTTAGTTAGAGGATGAAATGTTAATAAAAACCCTTCTGTCCAGCTGACCTTCCTTCTACGCGATCGCAGCCCCCCCCCCCCCAGGCTTGCGATCGCATTGAACAAAATTTCCAACTCCACTTTTAACACTACGCGATCGCATAAACATCCTTGCGATTGCAATGACCAAACACTTCACCTTACGCGATCATAGACGCACCCACGCGATCGCGATGAACAAAAATCCAAACTCCCAAGATTCCTCTATGTGATCGCAATAACACTCCTGCGATCGCACAGCATGAACTCTTGACCCTACGCGATCGCGAACACTACCTTGCGATCGCATAGAAAAACTGACCATCCCCCAAAAATCCTTCTCTGCGATCGTAAAGCCTCTCCTGCGATCGCATAGAGCAAAACTCTACAGCACTGACCTGCAATTTTTCTGCAGCATCCAAAGTCCCAAAAACCTTCCATTGGCCATCCGAAATCACCCCGAGGCCCCCGGGACCTCAACCAAAAGCACCAACACACCCTAAAACATCATTCAAACTTGTTCCAATCATCAAAACACGTCAAACAACACTAAATTCATCCATTCTCACCGGATTCAAGCCTAAGTTCTTCAAAAACCTCAAAAACACGCATTTGATCAAAAACCCAACTAAAACACCTCCGAATAACCTGGAATTTTGCACAAACATCCCAAATCACCTAACAAAGCTACTGCAACTCTCGGAATTCCATTCCGACCCTCGGATCAAAATCTCACCTATCAACCGGAATTTGTCAAAATACTAACTTCGCCAATTCAAGCCTAATTCTACACCGGACCTCCAAACTCACTTCCGATCACACTCCTAAACCACAAATGATCCCCCGAAGCTAACCGAATCATCGGAATCCACATCCGAGACTTCGAACATATAAGTCAATGGCTGGTTGACTTTTCCAAAACAAGCCTTCCTTAAAGAGACTAAGTGTCTCATTTCCTTCTAAAATCAATCCAAATCAACTCGGTGACACAAGACACTTATAATGAAGTATAAAGAAGTAGAAAATGGGGAAACGGGGCGGTAAATTAGGTGACGACGGGTCGGGTCGTCACAGTGGTACTGTGGTCATCCGCCATATCCGATAGCTCGTGTCCTCACCATCTATGAGAGAATAGAATAATAGAGATTTAGTTCTCAGTTCAACAAAGTTGCACGACAAGAATTTTAAGAATGTGAAGTTTTCCTAAAGGTTATGCAGTCGCTCGAGGATTAATATAGACGTCTCCGTACCAATCCGCGAGACTCCACTAAACCTGCTCATGACTTGCGAGACCAAATAACATAGGCTCTGATACCAACTTGTCACGACCCCAACCCCGATCGTGATGGCGCCCAACATAATGCTAGGCAAGCCCAACCAATTAACAAACTCAACCCAATTCCTTATACAGTTCATTATTAATTAACATAGATAAATTACCAAGTCATAATACTAGGAGTCCGAAATAAGAGTTTAACATGCGGAATATCAAATAAAAACCTACTACATATCCCATAAGAAATAGGTGTAACAAGTCTGAGCCTCTAATACCGGTTTATCAACCCAATGCATAGTGGTCTAGGGAATAAGAAATTAAATAAAAGATAGAAGGGAGAGATCAGGGCTGCGAACGCCATGCAGCTACCTCAATGCTCCCAGATATGCGTTGCCCAACAGAGAATCCCCACTCAGCCTCAGATGCACCTGGATTTGCACGCAAGGTACAGGGAGTAATGTGAGTACTCCGACCCAGTGAGTAATAAACATAAATAAAGACTGAGAATAAGAAATCATGAAAAAATACAAGGTAATCTATACTGCGGCAGTTAAATCAAGTAGAATGAAATAATGAAACAATGAAATAAAATTGTAGAAATGCTACGGTAAATAAGCAACTAAGTGACAGATATAGAAAGATAATCAGCACATAATATGGTACCCTCTAGTACGCGCTGCGGTGTGCAGCCCAATCCATTTATTTATCGTCGACGACGCTTATTGGGGGTGTGCAGACTCTGGGAGGGGCCCCTTACGGCCCAAGAGCAATATCAAGCCATCACATGGCATCAACTAGGCCTTTGACCTCATAAAAATATCAATATAACGCTGCTGCAGCGCGAAGCCCGATCCCATACTCAGTCCAGAATCACATAAGCCTCTCGGGCAATAATAAAATAGTGGTTCTCAACCCAAAACATCGTTAGAAATATCATTTAAGTTTCAAAGCCGAATAAAAGTGGCTAAGTTTTGTAAAATAGTGTTAAACAATGGTACTGAGTTCAAGTAATATGCCAAAGAAGTGAAGAAACAGTGATAACAATCCCCGAAGGGTTCAAATAGTTGGCGCGAAGTCAATTATGGTAATTAGTCCAAATAATGATGATATCAAATAAGCTTTGATCAAATACACGGTAGAAATATCATTTGGGACGGATCAAGACCCGATCCCCAATAGTAAACAACCCCGCACTCATCATCAAGCACATGTCTCACCTCAATATAGCACTACGATGTGCAAATTTGGGGTTTCAAACCCTCAAGACATCATTTACATCTATTACTCACCTCAAGCCGGCCAAAACACTAGCTCGTTATGCCTTTACCTCTCAAATCGGCCTCGTCGTTTGTCGAATCTGACAAAAACCACAACGAATACGTTACATTAGGCTAAGGGAACAAAACCCAAGAGAAAATAATCGAAAAACATCAAGATTCCCAATTTTGGCAAAACCCGAGCCACGGTCCCACTTCTCAAAACTCAGAAATTTTTACATCATTGGACTCCTTATCTCCCCATAAGCTTATACATATCAAAAGCACAAGAATCGGAGGTCAATTGACCTTTCAAATCCTCAATTTTTGTTCTCTTAAGTTCAAGCCCTAAACCACCATTTTTAGTCCATGATTCTTAAATTTTCAGTCTAAATTCATGAAATAACACCATAGGATTATGTTTGGGTCCAAAAATCCTTACTTATCGAAGCTTCTTGAAATCCCTCTTCAAAATCGCTTAAAATTCACCAAGTCCGAGTTAAAATGAACAAACCCTTCAAAATTCACGAAGAAGAAGCATATATAAATCTGCCCAGTCGAAACCGCACCTGCAGTCCCAAAATTTGCTTCTGCGGTACCGCTTCCGCGGTCACACCTTCCGCATCTGCAGAATTTCACTGGAAGCCCCAATCCCGCATCTGCGGTCAATTAGTCGCATTTGCGACTCCGCAGATGCGGTCCCCAACTCCGCATTTACGATTCCTGACGTGCCTTCAGAAGACTACACTTGCGCCCTTCTCTTCCGCACCTGCGACACCGCACCTGCGGTCCCCAAGCCGCAGGTGCAAAAATACCAGCAACAGCAAAAATCTAAAATTTGCCCAAGTCCAAAACTCCCCGTTAGCCATCCAAAATCATTCCGAGACCCTCGGGACCTCAACCAAAAGCATCAACGCATCCTAAAACATCATTCAAACTTGTTACAATCATCACAACACCTCAAACAACACCAAAACCATTAAATTACATCGATTTTAAGCCTAAGTTCTTCTAAAACTTCCGAAACACGCATTTAATCAAAAACCCAACCAAATCACCTCCGAATGACCTGAAATTTTACACACACCTCCCAAATGACATAACGAAGCTACAGAAGCTCTCAGAATTCTATTCTGACCCTCGGATCAAAATTTCACCTATCAACCGGAAATCGTTAAAATACTAACTTCGCCAATTCAAGTCTAATTCTAATCCGGACCTCTAAAACCAATTCCAATCACGCTCCTAAGTCAAAAATTACCTAACAAAGCTAACCAAATCATAAAAACTCTGATTCGATCTCATATATAAATAAGTCAACTCTTGGTCAAACCTTTCAAATTCAAAGCGTTCAACCGAGACTGTTCTTTCAAATTCATACCGATTTCCGTAAAAAACCAAAACCAACGATCTACATCATTCATAACACATTACACGGGTCAAGTCATGCCTGACAACTAGCGATTAAAGTACAAAAGTTCAAAACGACCGGTCGGGTCGTTACAATGAGTTTAAGAAGAACTTTTCCTTTTTCAAGAACTGGAGTAGTCCTTGAGTTACCAAGAAATACAACTTCTTCTCCTTCCTCAACTTGGTGTAAGATAAAAAGTCTTTTTTCTTAGCATATATGTGCCAAGTGGCACCCGGATCTAACACCCAGTCTTTCACATTGGCCACATGGTACACTTGAAAAACAACTGCATCAATTATGTCATCCGTTTTGGCTTCAATTAAATTTTCATTCCCAACCCTCTTCCGGCATTGAGCAGCATGATGGTCAGGTTTGCCACACACAAAGCAGTTACCTTTTTTCTTGAAGGTTTGATTGTTAGTTTTGGGCTTATAACCATTTTTTTTATCATACCTATTATTTGATTTGTTCTGCCGCTTATTGTTCTCTACCAGGTTGGCTCTTGTAGAAATCTCCTTTTCTTTGTCAGCAACAGCTTGCTTGCGATTTGTATTTTCAATTATAATGTGCTTAGCCAAGTCCTTCAGCGACAATTGCTTATGTTTGTGTTTCAATTGTTGTTTGTAGTCACTCCAAGATTTGGGAAGTTTTTCTATAAGAATACCAGCAACAAACTGTTCGGGAAGAGAAATATCTTCAGATCTGAGATATCAACTTGTGATATTTATTGATATGTGCAGTTATGTCTTTGTCCTCCGTCATCTCCCACTTGTAGTAGTTTCCAATTACAAACTTTTGTTTAGTAGCATCTTCAGCAGTGTACTTTGTTATCATTGACTCCCAGATTTCTTTTGCCTCCTTGTAGGAAACATAGACATCGAACGATTTGTTAGAAAGAGTAAAAATTATAGTATGTCTACATACCTTATTAGCATGAACCCATTGATCCATCTATATGGAAGTTGCTTCAGTTGGCTTAGGGTCAGTAAGTGCAAAAGCAACTCCATGCATATCCAAAATAGAATGCACCCGTTACTGCCAACGCTTAAAATTATCTCCACCAAAAATCTCAATTTTTGAAACATCAGGAAAAGATTTGGCATAGGTAATCGGTGATGGAACAGCAACAGAAACAGTTGGTGCAGCAGGTGTAGTAGCATCAACAACAACATTAGCAGCGTTATTCTCCATAACAACTACGTGAAAATATCCTTAAGATTGTTGGAAAAAATTGGATGATTATGGAGAATAAAAGGTTTAGCTTGAGGCGTGTCAAAGACACTGTCCTTAAGGATATTTCGCCCACACCGAGATGAATAATATTAGGCACATCCCCCAAGATTCAACAAGTTCTTCTAGTATAACTAGGAGCAGAAACAACAAAAATTAAGAACTAAACCCAACACAAAACAAAATAAGAAAGAAAATATTTTTTACTTCACACATACACCTGAAGTAAAACCAAAGACAATTATATATATATATATATATAGTGCAAAGGAAATGCACTTTCTGATATGAAATTGTTCAAGCCATAAAGGCTCTTAAAGCTTCAGAAATGCAAGCATTAAACATATACAAACGTTATATAACAAATTGAATACAAAAATGCTATTTTAAGTGTTGGCATAATTGTTCAAGAATTAATACCATTAAGGCTCTTAAAAATTGAAACGTTGTGGTCAGATTATTTCTCCCAAATTAAATTTAACATTAAACTAACTTTTGTTACAAATATAGTTTAAATAATTATTATAATAAAGACCCATTAATATAATCGTATGAAAATAAATTCAGTAATAGTTTTAAAATATTTCTTTTTGAGATATAAAAATTATTTTTTTTATCACTTTTCAGGTCTGATAGATGAGCAACTAGGAAAAAAAAGAGTTTTTTAATCTGCTTTAGAACTAATACAATGTTATAAAATAATAAAAGAAGAAGAACAATATTGCAGAGAAAGAGAGAGAAGGGAATTCTTATTGAATTTTGGGATGAATTACAATGGGATAAGACCCCTCTATTTATAAGGAAAAAATGACTTAGCCTCAAAGTAAAACTCTTTACAAGATAGACATTCACTCTAATTAGAATTCTATTCATAACACTCCCCCTTGAATGTCTACTCAATACGTAATGTGCCTTATTAAAATCTTAACTAAAATAAAATCCAATGGAAAAAAAATTCTAGAAAAGGAAAAAGAGTACACATATCTAATAATACGCCTTTTGGTTGCCTCGTTAAAAACCTTGCAAGGAAAACTCAGTGGGATAAAACCTTATAAGGGAAAAAGAGTACAACGCATATTAACTCCCCTTGATGAGAGCATCAATTCACATCCTTGAGCCTTCACATCCCAATCTTGTTCACTAGCTTCTTGAAGGTTGACGTCGACAATGATTTTATATCAGTTTCAATGTATTTTCATAATGACATAACATATAGATCTGTTCATTCATATATTCAGGTACCTGAATCTCTCATGAGATATTATGAAATGTTATGTCATGTAAATCTTCTAGATCACTTGCCGCCTTTATTATGATCATTTTGATCATTTGCTCATCTTCTTTATCAAGAAGTTTATTTGAAACCGATTGTCTATACGCTTTAAGCTTACCATAAACTTTGTCTTTCTAGGACTTAATATGAGCATTTGCAATGAGAATATAGTTACTTTCTTTGGGTCAGCAAATGCGTTTGGCATGCTTTGTAATTAATTGCACATGAATTATCCTTTTATGAACTTCAAGTTCATATTATTTTATTCAAGAATCTAGATTTATAAATGATAATATATTCCATGTAATTTTTTCTCAACTGTTGTACCTTGTCTCCCCCTCATGTTAGAAAAACTAACTTGTTTCCTCAACTTTGAGAACCCATCTTTGTGTGTTATGGTGTTAATCAAAATATACACCGCACATAAATAATAATAATAATAAGATGAAATTATTTGGTTCTTGACCCTGAACCACTTGTGAGGGAAAAAAATAATATACTTTGGTATATAACGTGTATCAAACTGATATAGATAACTTTGTTCTCACAAGGAATAGTTTAGCTATTAAGTGGAGGCACTCAATAAATTATTTTGCTAAACCAACTGTGATGTAGACCAACTTCTCAAGATGAACTTCTTGAATAGAAAATCTGGAATATGCTCTAAATTAAATTATTGAGCAAGTTACCTCGCAAACACCAGGTTGCGGGTTAATAATAATCGCATATGCAACCATCTCATAGATGCATCTTAGGTGGTATACATGGCAGGTGAATGGGCCCTATTCACCTTTGATATTTCCAACATTCATGGGATTCAATCTCAATTTTAATTGGTCCACTAATTAATGAGAACAAGCAATGTGTCACGACCCAAAATCCACTAAGGGTCGTGGTGGCGTCGGACACCTCTGTCAGGCCAGCCAACTAGATTATTAATTAATTCCTCTTTTAATACTTTTGAAAATCTAAGGTTTTTTCTTCTATTTTTATAAATAAAATTTCATTATTGAATTCAAATTTATATAATAACAATTACTACAAATCTGTTGAAACCCATCCCAGAAACCCGGTGTCACAAGTACATGAGCAACTATAGATAAGGAAAGTAAAATACATCATATGTACGAAATACAGTGGACAGGGAATAAATAATAAAATGCTGAAAGGAACTATACTGGCTGCGGGTCGTCTCGAACAATGTATCTCACCTAGTCCCAGAGTCGTCCGTGCTGCTACGCCCAATAGGCTGTGAAAGGTATATATACGTGTGCAACAAAAATGCACAGAAGTGTAGTATGAGTACGTAATCAACATGTACTTAGTGAGTATCGCGCCTAATCCCGAAGGGGTAGATACGAGATGGCCAACTCCGACACTCACTAGAGGTCAATTAGCAATATTCTATAAGTGCGAGGAAAATCATGGATTTGTATAGAAGTTCTGATTGTGAAGCCAGAAAAACAGGTAAACACCTTCAACAATAAATCTAGGGCTTCTAAAGTTTGTTCTTTATTATCTTATTAGTTTATATCAAGCCACGTAGGTCCAATTCCACATTTACAATTTTCAAGTAACAGATAAACACGCGCAAATCATGCCGAGGTCGACGGCCCGCTCCAAGAGAAATGTAAGTTATGCATTGCCGAGGGTCGAGCGGCACGAACCATAGATGCATCTATTCTCACCGAAGCGTTCCGCCTGTTCCATAAATAAACACATATCCTACTCGTGAATCATCCATGCGACGCAAGCATACATAAAATACATGCTCAAGTAGGAAATTAATAGTTTATCGAGGATAATAATCCAAATAGACAAATTTCTCCTTTTTAACATTTCAGAGAAAATTAATATAAAATCTCTTTTTAAATTCCTTTACCAATTCAAGGTGATTTAAACAATTCAAACTATCAATGGGTTCACAGCAATCCAGGTATAACATATTTTTTGGGTCCTAGACTACCCGGACAATAGCATAATAGTAGCTACGCACGGACTCTCGTCACCTCGTGCGTATGTAGCCCCACAAATAGGAGCACATAACCAATTTAACTCACCTATGGGGTAAATTCCCCCTCACAAGATTAGAAAGGAGACTCACCTCGCTCCGAAGACTCATAACCGGCATTCTACATTCTTCCGAAGACTTGAACCAACACAAAATGCACCAAAATTAGCCAATTAACGACAAACTAGTGAAAACATGCTCAAATACTTGTTAACAATTCAAATTATACAAATTTCCAACTTCTCTTAGTGAAATGACCAAAATGCCCTCGGGCCCACGTGTCCGGAATCCGAAATTTCTCGAAGACAAAGGTTACCCATGACCTTAGGAACTCAAATATATGATTTTCTCTAAATTCCATACCCAAAATCGTGGTCAAATTTCAAGAATACTAATTTTCTAGGTTTTTCCTCAAATCCCAATTTTTTTACAATTTTCCAAGTCTAAATCCATATATAAACCTTGTATATACTCAAAACTAGTAGAAATCACTTACCTCATGCTTTGTGATAAAAATGGCACTCCAAAGTTGCTCCAAAGTCGGCTCCTATGGAAGAAATGAAGTAAAAATGAGCCAAACTTCGATTTTTAAAGAAATCTCTCTGCCTCCAGCAGTTTCCGCTTCCACGGTTCCGCTTCTACGGAAAATTTTCGCTTCCGCGGCTATGACAGCAACCAACACTTTCTCGACACGGAAATAAGCATAACTTCCTCATATAATGTCCAAATTCGATGATTCTTTTTGCTGTGGTTCCGTAATTATGATACGGATCTAATGGTACAATAAAAACTTAATTTGGAGCTCATTTGCTTAATAGGGTACCCTTTTATTTCCAAAGAAACGATGTCGAAACATCAAATAAGAGCGCGATTACCACTCGAAACACACCCGAGGCCCCCCCGGACCCCCGACCAATCACATCAACCAGTCCTAAAAGACATTAAGAACTTGCTCGAGGCCTCAAATCACATCAAAAAGTGCTAAATTCATGAATCAACCTCCAATCCAAGCTTTATGAACTTTAGAACTTCCAACTTCTATTTTCGATGCTTAAACCTATCAAATCACGTCCGATTGACATCAAATTTTGCACACAAGTCATATTTGACATTACGGACCTGCTCCAGCTTTTAGAATCGAATTCCGACACCGATATCAAAAAGTCCACTTCCGATCAAACTTCTCAAAAACCTTCAAGTTTCTATCTTTAGCCAAATGGCTCCAAAATGACCTACGGACCTTCGAATTCACTTTCGATCGCGCTCCCAACTCCAGAATCACCATACGGAGCTATTCCCAGACTCAGAATCCCAAACGGACATCGATAAAACTGAAATGCACTTCAAGCCAAACTTAAGAAATTTCTTCCAAACTGCTAACTTCCACAATAGGCACCAAAACAATCCCGGGTTATCCAAAACCCAATCCGGGCATACGCCCAAGTCCGAAATCATCATACGAACCTTCTGGAACCTTCAGATCCTGATTCCGAGGTCGTTTACTCAAAATTCCAATTCTAGTTCATTCTTTCAACTTTAGGCTTCCGAAATGAGAATTCTTTCTCCAAATCAACTCTGAACTTCCCGAAATTTGATTTCGACCGCGCGTACAAGTCATAATACCCGAAATAAAGCTGTTCATGGTCTCTGACTGCTGAATGATGCGCTAGAGCTCAAAACAACCGGTTGGGTCGGTACATTCTCTCCCACTTAAACATACGTTCATCCTCGAACGTGCTGAGAACTTCACTGGAGTGGTCTGGAATTGCTGTTTAACTTCTCATGTACCTTCCCATGTTACCACAACTCAGTTGGGCATATTAGCTCGATTAATTCCAAAGATATTCCCTTTTGTTCAACCAAAATAAGCCTTAGAGCCAATTCCAACATCCGAAATTCTATGCCCGGCCTGTTTCCAACATATGATCACCATATCAATTACTATATGTTGTACCCCATACATGACTGCATTCCTTAGCTGAATTCACGCCTTGCATCACTTTACTCACCGGACCCCAATAACATTTTCTGATCAACTTAGTCGAAATCCTACTAATCTGATGCTCCCATTGAACCCCACAACATACACAGGTCTTACTCTAACCTTTACAATATCGCCACGACGGAAGAGATGTGCAAAAATTCATAACCAACTGCCGAATCAACAATTCATTGGATCTATACCCAGACAAGGAACACTACTTCATTCTGAACCAAATAATGATCGTTGCACCTTAATATACTTCATATAATCAGATTGCACTGAATCTTAAATTCCATAATCTTGTCTCACCCAGTACAAACTACTCAGTCAATAAGCCACTCCGAATGCAATCAAAAGTCTCATATGGCACCACAATGTGCCAATAGGCCACCAATCCGAACACAACACCAACAGGAAATCGAACTCTGGAAGGAATTACCTAACTCCCGCACTAATACGAACTTTACTTGGAAGATAGGAAGCGAAACACACCAAGAAATAGCATATAGAAAACTAGACTCGACATCATACTGTTGCGGCGGGCAACCCGATCCAAATAACATACCCATGGCGGCGTGCCACCCGATCCATACCTAGATCTTGTATAAGGAGATTGCACTTCGAGCTAAATCTGCTCATTATAACAAAAATATCGAATTTCGATCGCAAGCACGCTAAGTGCATAATACCCAAGCGATCAAGAATCCTTAACCAGGATACAAAGCCTTTTTCACAAAACATCGATCTCAGGTGGCGCTGAAAACAACACTAATCTACTTTTATCATTCACCCCTCTCCTTGCTCATCCGTGCCCGTGACATCCTTACCAGCACCAAACTGCAACCTTAATCCTCACTTCGAATTTCTATGCTACTCACTGCACCCAACGTGCCGATATACAATAGAACACGATATTCGTTATAACTCTAAAATCATTCATATTTTAACACTTCATCATATAAGAACTTTGTACTTAACTCACTTCAGGAGAACCATAGCAACAAACCGATAAATTCCCATAACCGTAGAATATACAAATCTGCAAGTAGTGGTCAAAGCCAACATAACCCTTCCGGAATCTGCTTCCACTTAACAAGCCCTAACAGAAGTATGCTTCTGAATAACATCAATTACGGCGGCCGACAAACCTTACACGTACTGCCACAAATCATACACATAACTTGATCACCCTGAATGAACTGATCGCTGGCCCCAATATGCAAATTCAACTATGGCTAATTATTCTACCTTCTTCCAGTTTATCCTTGCTTGCCTTAGGAAATAATACTAACGCCATCGGACACATAACATGCCCCATCTACTCTCACTCCGAGTGACCTTGAATCACAAGACCATGTTGTCTCAAATCCTACGAACCATTTCGTACCTCCCAATTTCTATATCACAAGCCAAACAACCCAGAACATTCTGTACCTCTTCCATAAGCTGCTACAAAGCTTGATTCTTAATTGTACCCATAAACTCGACATCATTAGGCACCACACTTTACCTCTTGAATTCATTAGGACCGTTACTGAGAGCCACCTTCTTTGACTTAGTTCCGAATTTAATCAACCCCATAAATCTTATAACACACGAAGACTCTCTCGACGAAGCACCCGGCGAAACCACTTCCTCTGAAACCTACCTCTATACATGGCATAAATCCTGAATCCTTTCCCAAGTTCGATCATGAGCCAATAGGGCCAACGATAGCCCACCTTTAATAGTTCTCTTGCTCAAATTGCCATAAATGGTCTTTCCCCATAGCTGAAATAGTCCACCTATATGCTAATAGCCAAAAATTCTTGCGAGTAATTAACTATGCAACCCCATCATAAGCGGTGGGACTCTCCCACTTAGCTTGAAGCCGTTGTTTCAAATTCGGGAATACATCAAGACTCCCCATCCTTTACCGACATAACCTTGTGCGATCAACCGCTTAAATTCTCGGATTCTCTCCGCAACACCCCATTCTTTATACTCTGATTCACCCCTTACATTCGCACGATCGGTCTCTTGGACACATAACCAATAACAATCCTTCGCAGAAACCTTGCCAACCACGCGACTAACCTCTCGCTTGGGTAACCCACCTATAGAAAACTCTCCCTGGCATCTTCCAACACTGCTGCACAGGGTACAATCACTATGACATCAATGACCCTTCCTGAGTCTGAGCTCACTCTCCAGTTGTACTAGTCCATTTACCCCTTATAGACATCATTTAAAGGACTAGTCCATTTACCCCTTATAGACATCATTTAAAGGTGCGACAACACCCTTCCAATTCAGACTTATGTTGCATCCTTCTTCGTTTAAGGGGATCCTTTCCGTTATATTAAATCTCCGGCTGCACAAGAACCCCTACTTCACATTAGATTCGTAGACCCCAATAGTCAAACACCGATGTACTCAAGTCGTTCTAGACTCCCTTAAGGTACATAGTTTTCTCATTACCAAGCCCCCACGCAGCTCCGCTGCTCTCCCACTTTGGCCAAACTCACCTCTTCAATCAACTGCTCGACCTGTGCTTCCTAAGCCTGACCATTTTAGAAGTTTATAACTCCACCAGACACTTCCCACATGTCTTCTCATCTTTTGCTGCTCAACTGTTGCCTTAATAAAATGTATCTTCCTGGAACTTGAATCCACAATTCGCTACTGACTTAAACCCCTCCGAAGATCATCCTTCTCGAACCGTCAACATTTAAAATATTGATTCAATCCTAAACCACTGCACCATGCGATATATGACGGTTGCATCTTTAATAGTATTTCACAATATCCCGCCATAAGGCGAATTGTAGCAGATTATAACATCGACAACTTAGTAAGTCCAATTAGGACAACAGCACCCCAATGCAGAGGAGAACTCCACCATGCTTGCAATTACCATGTTTCATTACTTCCACCAGTCCACTTCTGACCATCCTCAGTTCGTTTGACTTTCCCCTACCGGGAATAAAATACGGAATCCCTTGATTACACACTGAGTAAACCTCCCTTCAATTCATTCACTGCCCCGACACCTGGGCAAACATCCTACCATCACAACAACACTGCGGAATAATCACTCGTAAGCATCATGGCAACCTGTGCCTAGTCTCAAGACTCTTAGAAGTTCTGTTACCGAGCTAAAACAATAGAATATCCTTCCATAATGCGACTATAATAGTCCAAACAACTATACCGGGAGATCATCCCGCACCACATTTGTAGTACCATTGAAATCCTTCAATTTTTGATTTATAACAAGCGCTCGCATAAGATTGAGTAGGAAGAAATCAAAAGCATAAGCCTCAAAGGAATTGAACCGCACGATAAGGGAATCAAGAAGGGAAGTACTCCTAACAGCCTTGTAGCCTCCCGAGGATAAGTACAGACGTCTCTGTACTGATCCGCGAGACTCTACTAGACTTGCTCATGACTCGTGAGACCGACGGGAACCTAGTGCTCTGATACCATGTTGTCACGACCCAATATCCACTAAGAGTCGTGGTGGCGCCGGACACCTCTGTCAGGCCAGCCAACTAGATTATCAATTAATTCCTCTTTTAATACTTTTGAAAATCTAAGGTTTTTCCTTCCATTTTCATAAATAAAAATTCACTACTTGAATTCAAATTTAAATAATAACAATTAGTACAAATCCGTTGAAACCCATCCCAGAAACCCGGTGTCACAAGTACATGAGCAACTATCGATAAAGAAAGTAAAATACAATATCTGTCCGAAATACAGTGGACAGGGAATAAATAATAAAATGCCGAAAGGAACTACACTGGCTGTGGGTCGTCTCGAACAATGCAGCTCACCTAGTCCCAGAGTCGTCCGTGCTGCTACGCCCAATAGGCTGCGAGAGGTATATATACGTGTGTAACAAAAATGCACAGAAGTGTAGTATGAATACGTAATCAACGTGTACTCAGTGAGTATCCCGCCTAATCCCGAAAGGGTAGAGACGAGATGGCCAACTCCGACACTCACTAGAGGTCAATTAGCAATATTCTATAAGTGCGAGGAAAATCATGGATTTGTATAGAAGTTCTGATTGTGAAGCCAGAAAAATAGGTAAACACCTTCAACAATAAATCCAGGGCTTCTAAAGTTTTTTTCTTTATTATCTTATCAGTATATATCAAGCCACGTAGGGCCAATTCAACATTTACAATTTTCAAGTAACAGATAAACACGCGCAAATCATGCCGAGGTCGACGACCCGCTCCAACAGAAATGTACATTGTGCACTGCCGAGGGTCGAGCGGCACGAATCATAGATGCATCTATTCTTACTGAGGCGTTCGGCATGTTCCATAAATAAACACATATCCTGCTCGCGAATCATCCATGCGACGCAGGTACACATAAAATACATGCTCAAGTAAGAAATTAAGAGTTTATCGAGGATAATAATCCAAATAGACAAATTTCTCCATTTTAACATTTCAGAGAAAATTAAGATAAAATCTCTTTTTAAATTCCTTTACCAATTCAAGGTGATATAATGTCACGACCTAATTCCCAAACCCGGTTGTGATGGCATCTCTCATGAAGACAAGGCCAGCCAACAGAACAACAATGCCCCTTTTTAACAGTTAATAAACATAAATGAATGAATAATACGACTTAATGGCATTAATAACTGATATTTACCACCCAACACAGCCCGACAGGGGTGTCACAAGTCACGAGTATCTAAAGAAGTCTGAACACAACTACAGGGCCAATAATATACACAATAAAATCTGAAATCAAAGACGAAGTCCGGTGCCGCGAACGCTGGCGGTCACCTTGCTCAACTACAGTAGTAATACCTTCAATCAGTCATTAACCCGCTTCCGGGTGAACAATACCTACAACTGCACGCGAGGTGCAGGGAGTAAAGTGAGTACTCCAACTCAATGAGTAATAAGAGTAAATAATATCTGAGCAGAAAGAAATCACGTAAGAGCACTCCATCATGCTATATAGGACAGTACAACCCTTTGAGAAAACAGTAAAACCGTGAAAATCCTTTAGAAATATCTGGTTCGGTTAAAAACCTCTTTTGAAAATATCCTCTTCCGATAATTAAGCAAATGAATGCAAAACAGATAGTGCAAGTCAGCACACAAGTCAACCCTTCGGGCACAGCACTCCACCAACAAATAACACCAGGGTATTTGGTCAATAGTGCAAGAAGTAGCATGGATGCCAATGAAATGTGAGTGCTGAATGTCATGACACGTAGTACAAACAGGAACAAATGTATGAATGCAATGCAATGCATATGACCGCTACGGTGCGCAGCCCGATTTATTTGGGTACCCGCGCTCACTGTGGGGGTTCAGACTCCGGAGAGGCTCCTACAGCCCAAGCGCAATATCAATATCACACCACTACGGCGCGCAACCCAATCCATCCTCATTCCAGGAATACACATATAACATTGTTGTGGTGCGCAGCCCGATCTATGCTCAGTCCAGAAATGCACATAAGCCAATAGGGCAATGTTCAAATAACAATTCTCAGTTCCAACGTTAAAAAAATATGTAGTTTAAGTTTTAAAACCTTAGAAGTATGTCTGGACATTTCAAAACAGTGTCAACTCAGGACCGAAATCATTTAACATGCTAAGTATCATGGAAACAATGATAATAATCCCTAAAGGATTCAAATGATCGGCACGAAGCCCAAAACATGGCAATCAGTCCAAATTACGATGATAACAAGTAGTTCAGTCAAATACGCGGTAAAAATCAACAACCGGGACGGACCAAGTTGTAATCCCCAACGGTGCTCTACCCACGCTCGTATCCGGCGAGCAAGTCACCTCAATACAGCACTATAATGTGCAAATCCGGGGTTTCAAACCCTCAGGATATCATTTACAAGTATTACTCACCTCGAACCGGTGAAATTCCTCGCTCGCGATGCCTTTGCCCCTCAAATTTGCCTACACGTGCATCGAATCTAACCAAAATCAGAGTGAATACATTACAATATGCCAAGGGAACAATACCCAATCGAAAACAATCGAAATATAGCAAAAATCCCGAAACTAGCAAAACCCAAGCCCCGGGCTCGCTACTCCAAAAATTACAAAACTCACATTACCGGATTCCTCGTCTCGCCACGAGTCCATACATACCAAGAACTCCCAAATCCTAGCTCAAATGACCTATCAAATCCCAATTTGAAATATCAAAATTCAAGCCCTAGCTTTACCCCTTTTTAATGAATTTCAACCAATTTCCATATTAAATCTAACATAATCTCGTGTATTTAGGCCAAGGGACTTACCTCTAATCATTCTCCCTTAAATCCCTCTTTAAAATCGCCTCAAAGCTCTCAAAGCTCGCTCAAAAATGGTGGAAATAACATAAGCTTCGCGGAAAAAAAATGAATATAAAACCCTTCTGACTCCAGGGGTTTCCGCTTCTGCGGTCCCCACACCCGCTTCCGCGATACCGCTTCTGCGGTCATTTTCCGCTTAAGTGGAATTTTATTAAATCACCAGGGGTCGCTATTGTGACTCAAATTTCCGCTTCTGCGGAACCTCACCTCCAGGCCAACCGCTTCTGCGACCTTAGGTCTGCTTCTGCGGACTCGCTTAAGCAAAACAACTTCCGCTTCTACGGAACTTCCCATCTCAACATTGAACCGCTTATGCGACCGTTCCCTTGCTTCTGCGGAACCTCTTCTGCGGTCCATTTCCGCAGAAGCGAGCATACTAGATACCAGCAAACATCTGCCCCTTTCTCAACTTGAATTTCATCCCGTTAGCCATCCGAAATCACCCCGAGGCCCCCGGGACCTCAACCAAAAATACCAATACATCCTAAAACATCATGCGAACTTGTTCCAATCATCAAAACACATTAAACAACACGAAAATCATCAATTCACATCGGATTCAAGCCTAAGTTCTTTCAAAAACTTTCGAGATACGCATTCGATCAAAAACCCGACCAAAACACCTCCGAATGACCTGAAATTTTGCACACATATCCAAAATCACCTGACGGAGCTACTGCAACTCTCAAAATTCCATTCCGACCCTCATATCAAAATCTCACCTATCAACCGGAATTCGCCAAAATACTAACTTCGCCAATTCAAGCATAATTCTACACCGGGCCTCCAAAATCAATTCCGATCACGCTCCTAAGTCACAAATCATCCCCCTAAACTAACTGAATCACCGGAAATCACATCCGAGCCTTCTAACTCAATAGTCAACATTTGGTTGACTTTTCCAACTTAAGCTTTCCTTAAAGAGACTAAGTATCTCATTTCTTGCCAAAACCAATTCAAATCAACTCTCACACACCACATACCGATAATGAAATATGAAGAAGCAATAAACGGGGAAAACTGAGCAACAACACATGAGACGACATGTCGGGTCGTCACATCCTCCCTAACTTAAACAATCATTCGTCCTCGAGCATACCTAGAGTTGTCCTAGAAGCCAACCAATAGCTAAATGACCTTACCAAGCATATACTCGGGATGATCCCACGTCATCCTACCTCTTATGGGTCCGACAACACAACATAGCTAAAATTACCGAATCTAATCTAGCCTATAATTCACATAACTACCTTTTCACTTCTGAAACCATCAATACGATCAAGACCTCACACCTATACTTTGAATAGTCCCGAACCGGCTGTGATAACCCATACTTGCAACCTCAATGAAATCATACGATATACCACATAATCCAAGCACTCGAAACGATAACTTCTATTCACAGTGGTTACCTACAACAACCAAATACCGATAGAAATCCTCTTATTAGCTAAAGTTTCACTCCAACACTTTCGTATCCTGCCAAACGATGATGAAACACGTAGTAAACCATAACCATTTCTCAGACAAATCATTCATTAAGGCATTTCTTCCCTTTTGACTAATACCACAGCAGATTCTGAGCTGGACCTCGATATTATCCTTTCAACAAGCTGAGATCAAATCCGATCGTATACATTAATGATTCCAACGATCTCTTATGACCAAACACAGCACTCTGGTGATATGATACCTCAACACAGGCCTAAGCCACAACTTGCATAATACACGCACCATCAAGAAACGATCTGAACATACTCAAATCATGACGAATGACTCAAACGAAAGAGCTGTACCCCAAGCTCAACAGTACAATTACAACACAAAGCTGAGACCCATCTCACATCATAGAAATAGAGTACCTGAATCCTCCTCGAAAGGTCATAACTTCACGTGGCCTCGCCACAATGCGCGATCCTATCCAAACACTGTTGCATATGAAGCACCTCAAGTCACCATGCTCAAAATAGACAGCCACGCGCAGATTGATGTCTGAAACCAAGCAATCCATCACACCCTACGGTGAAGCAAGTAATATACACCATTCAATCCTGAAAGGACACAACCGATGCGCTATTCGCCGAGCAACACCCAATACGGGCTTTCCTCATAAACTAGGAAGCAAGGCATACAAAGTAACATATGGAATACTATTCTCAACATCACACTTTTGCGGCGTGCAACCCGATCCAAATAACATACCCGTGGCGGCGTGCCACCCGATCCACACAAATATCTCACATAGGGAGATGCACATCGAGCCAAATTTGCTCATTATAACAAAATACCGAGTATCGGTCGTAAGCATACTGAGTGCATAATGATATCTACTTATAGCGTTTGTAAGATACAAAACTCAACTTCCACTATGAATCTCGATAGCACCGCACTATATGGGCCCATAACCAACAAATCAACAGCACAGAAAAAGCAACTTATAGGTCTCCCCAGATCACTAACAAGTTCAATAACGATCGAATCAACATGTCCCTCAACCAAACAACTCGTGACTAACCAAGCTAGCTCGAGCTAAAAGCGTAGCCACATCGGCCTGCCAACGAACTCAATACCAAGAAGCCTGAAGTTGCTCCTCCCACTACTACAACTCCTGCCGGAGCCTTACGATACGGTGCCCGGCACCAAATAAATACCGAGATCCACAATCTCGCCCGGCGACACGCCCGGCCACAAGAAACACATCCGAAAAAGTCCCTCAATACCGGAATTGAATCAATGGTAGAAACCTCTGCACTGACATCCGCCATGAAGGCCCAATTAAGAAAAGCAATCCTTCCCAACCGTCCGCTGGTCTTTGGAATACAACCACTCTACTAGAACACAACCCGATGCACTCCGCCACGCAACATGTGGCATTTTCCGACATAACCCATAGCACAATAGTCTAGAATAACCCAACACTGAGACAATCAGTCTACACCCCAATATCATATCCAGAATCTAATGTACCAAGAAAAGAAAGATCCACTCGGGCCTCCAAATCCCAATAGTCGCCAAACAGTATCGCTACACACAATCCACAGCCGCTGCACAGTCCGAACCTGAGAACTCCCAGTCTCCAACTCCATATAGCACACGAATCGCTGTACCTGATCCCCAATCCCGCAGTATGAATACATATTACACCTCGAGTACCCAATCATTCCACGAAAGATATTCTAAAATTCTCATGTGCCATCAAACAGACTCAGATATCAGCAGTCGATCCAACAAGAAAATGCCATAATACCACCGAAGTATTATCAGTTTACATCACCTTCCCCTTTTACTGAACATATACTCCCGTCAAATCACTAGAATAGCAGTACCACTTTCCTTAATCATCTGAAGATCTATTCTTAAATCACCTGCAGTTGCCCGTGCTGCTTAAGAATTTAATGACTTTCCATTCCGAACTGAACCGAACCTTACACACACAAATCCGAATCCTCCACAACATATCGCATATACCATACCACACTAGGATAACATGAGAACTTTCTCCCTTCCGCACCGCGAACATCGACGCACTCACTAATCAAGAACTTTCATTGATCCCATTTAGAAGAAAAATAATTACACACTCCATGCTTCACATACCCATAGAAAATATACTCATCTTCAAACCACGGTAAAACCCAACAAGAACATCTCTACCAATTCCATTTGTACAAGATAAACTGTCAGGACTGAATCCTTCTAACTAGGCCAAGCTAAACAAGCTGTCAGAACTCAAGAGCTTTGTTGCAGAATACCTGTACGAACTCATTGCCTCGAACATACATAAAAATTAATCATATCTTTACCATTCTGGTTCAGTCTATCATCCAGTTATTCCATCTATCTAATTTCCCTTCTGATTCATCATCAACTTGATATCTCTCCCTCGCTGTAGCATCACAATGCCTCAATCCAGGCTTACCACATGAGATTCGAACATAAGACCACACTGTCTAAGACCCATAGGCCACTGAATACTCTCTCAACTGATCCCCGAAATACCACATTCCAGAATACCCCATCCCGAAGAGCTTTCTGCGACTCTGAATTTGTTACCATTACTTTCCAAATACTGATGCATAGAATCCCATAATTAACATAAAAATACCACAAGCCTTGACATTTTCCAATAAAACACAGTCTCTAACCACATACACAACCTTAAAACGCCTGATCGTTACATGTAAAATCTTGAACACATTAGAATCATTCCCGAAAGTCATTCACTCTTATTCAAACCGCAAATTACCTGACTCAATGAACAGAACCACTCGTGCCTTACTAGCACTCTGACACTGCAGGATATGATCTCATTCCAATACAAAAAAACATCTTCCTTCTCTATACAATTAGCATTCTTTATCAACAACAGCTCAAGACATCCTATTATTTCCTCACATCTAAGAAGCACCATATAACCTTTATCAAAATTTTGCTTCACTCGTGCCATCCTTGGCTCATTTTCTGCAACCAGGACTGATCCGCCAGTATACCTGGAAATGGAACCAACATAGCACACAACCATGCGATCAGCTAGTCAACAGCAACCTCCCCAACTTGGCTCGAAGCCATATATCAGGACACTCTCAATAGCCCATAATACTTTTACTCTAATGGTGCCACAATACCATAGTGAGATTAAACTCAAATCATTTACAAGTTTGTGAAAACACAGATCATCTAGTACTATAATCCTCTGCAAATCTCGCATTCATCCCCACTTCAGTTGAGTCCACTCTCTTAAGCGACCCGAATTTATCAAATTTCAACACGTACTCTTCAATTATGCATGAGATCTTCTAACAATATACATAAGAATCGTACCACTTAAGAACATTCCGCAGGAGATAACCCACCTGCTTTGCCTCAGTTTAGTATTTCAGCACACCTTCCACCATCATACACATAACACAGCCATTTAGTCTTCCTGAGTCTGAAATCATATCGCCACACGTAATGTACTTCACTTCCCAAATAGGAGAAACGAAAGTATTCTTCACGCGCCCATATTCGGGCTACACATCGAATCACAATAGGAATCGAACACTTAACAGCTCATCTATCATTCAGCAGACTCCTTCGTCACTACCAAGATCACATAGATACATCTCGCAGTACCAACATACTCATCACATGGATATGCAACCACCATTCCGGCTAATAAGGACAATACTGAACATATAAGTTCAAAACATTTGCTCACACAATCAGCACCTCGGTGCTCAAGCCATAGGCAAAGATCCGGCCTCAAGTCCTCCAGACTGGCCCGATATACTCACGAAGATCATATTTCGCCCCTTAATTGGGGAATCACAAGCTATCAAGGCACATATACTATTGAGTGCTCACATTCGCATACAGACGTGTGGAAGGAATTTCAAGAGTTATATCTCAAGATGAATCAAGCACTCACGATAAGAATTCAAAAAAAGTGAAGTTTTCCTAAAGGTTCTGCAACCGCTTGAGGATAAATACAGACGTCTCTGTACAGATCCGCGAGACTCTACTAAACCTGCTCATGACTCGTGAGACCTAGTAACCTAGGCTTTGACACCAACTTGTCACGACCCAATTCCCAAACCCGGTCATGATGGCGCCTCTCATGAAGAAAAGGCCAGCCAACAGAACAACAATGCCCATTTTTAACAGTTAATAAACATAATTGAATGAATAATACGACTTAATGGCATTAATAAATGATATTTACCACCCAACACAGCCCGACCGGGGTGTCACAAGTCATAAGCATCTAAAGAAATCTGAACACAACTACAGAACCAATAATATACACAATAAAATCTGAAATCAAAGACGAAGTCCGATGCCGCGAACGCTGGCGGTCACCTTGCTCAACTACAGTAGTAATACCTTCAATCAGCCATTAACCCGCTTCCGGGTGAACAATACCTGCAACTGCACACGAGGTGCAGGGAGTAAAGTGAGTACTCCAACTCAATGAGTAATAAGAGTAAATAATAACTGAGTGGAAAGAAATCACGTAAGAGCACTCCATCATGCTATATAGGACAGTACAACCCTTTGAGAAAACAGTAAAACCGTGAAAATCCTTTAGAAATATCTGGTTCAGTTAAAAACCTCTTTTGAAAATATCCTCTTCGGACAATTAAGCAAATGGATGCAAAACAGATAGTGCAAGTCAGCACACAAGTCAGCCATTCGGGCACAACACTCCACCAACAAATAACACCAGGGTATCTGGTCAACAGTGCAAGAAGTAGCATGGATGCCAATGAAATGCAAGTGCTGAATGTCATGACACGTAGTACAAATAGGAACCAATGCATGAATGTAATGCATATGACCGCCGCGGCGTGTAGCCCGATCCATTTGGGTACCCGCGCTCACTGTGGGGGTTCAGACTCCGTAGGGGCTCCTACAGCCCAAGCGCAATATCAATATCACACCACTGCAGAGCATAGCCCGATCCATCCTCAGTCTAGGAATGCACATATAACACTGCTGCGGTGCGCAGCCCGATCCATGCTCAGTCCAGAAATGCACATAAGCCACTAGGGCAATGTTCAAATAACAGTTCTCAGCTCTGAACATTAAAAAAAATATGTAGTTTAAGTTTTAAAACCTTAGAAGTATGTCTGGACATTTCAAAACAGTGTTTAACTCAGGACCTAAATCATTTAACATGCTAAGTATCATGGAAACAGTGATAATAATCCCTAAAGGATTCAAATAATCGGCACGAAGCCCAAAACATGGCAATCAGTCCAAATTACGATGATAACAAGTAGTTCTGTCAAATACGCGATAAAAATCAACAACCGGGACGAACCAAGTCGCAATCCCCAATGGTGCTCTACCCCACGCTCGTATCCGGCATGCAAGCCACCTCAACACAGTACAATGATGTGCAAATCCGGGGTTTCAAACCCTCAGGATATCATTTACAAGTATTACTCACCTTGAACCGGTGAAATTCCTTGCTCGCGGCGCTTTTGCCCCACAAATTGGCCTCCACGCGCGTCGAATCTAACCAAAATCAGAGCGAATACATTACAATATGCCAAGGGAACAATACCCAATCGAAAACAATCGAAATATAGCAAAAATCCCGAAACTAGCAAAACCCCAGCCCCGGGCCCGCTTCTCAAAAAATTACAAAACTCACATTACATTCCTCGTCTCGCCACGAGTCCATACATACCAAGAACTCCCAAATTCGAGCTCAAATGACCTATCAAATTCCAATTTGAAATATCAAAATTCAAGCCCTAGCTTTACCCCTTTTTAATGAATTTCAACCAATTTCCATGTTAAATCTAACATAATCTCGTGTATTTAGGCCAAGGAACTTACCTCTAATCATTCTCCCTTAAATCCCTCTTCAAAATAGCCTCAAAGCTCCCAAAGCTCGCTTAAAAATGGTGGAAATAACATAAGCTTCGCGGAACAAAAATGAATATAAAACCCTTCTGACTCTAGGGATTTCCGCTTTCGCGGTCCCCACACCCTCTTATGCGGTCATTTTTTGCTTAAGCGGAATTTTATTAAATCACCAGGGGTCGCTACTGCGACTCAAATTTTCGCTTCTGCGGAACCGCGCCTCTAGACCAACCGCTTCTGCCACCTTAGGCCCGCTTCTGCGAACTCGCTTAAGCGAAATAACTTCCGCTTCTGCGGAACTTCCCATCTCAACATTGAACCGCTTATGCGACCATTCCCTCGCTTCTTCGGAACCACTTCTATGGTCCATTTCTGCAGAAGCGAGCATACCAGATACCAGCAAACATCTGCCCCTTTCTCAACTTGAATTTCATCCCGTTAGCCATCTGAAATCACCCTGAGGCCCCCGGGACCTCAACCAAAAATTCCAATACTTCCTAAAACATCATGCGAACTTGTTCCAATTATCAAAACACATTAAATAACACTAAATCATCAATTCACATCGGATTCAAGCCTAAGTTCTTTCAAAAACTTTCGAGATACGCATTCGATCAAAAACCCGACCAAAACACCTCCGAATGACCTGAAATTTTGCACACATATCCAAAATCACCTGACTGAGCTACTGCAACTCTCGGAATTCCATTCCAACCCTCGGATCAAAATCTCACCTATCAACCGGAATTCGACAAAATACTAACTTCGCCAATTCAAGCCTAATTCTACACTGGGCCTCCAAAATCAATTCTGATCACGCTCCTAAATCACAAATCATCCCCCGAAACTAACCGAATCACCGAAAATCACATCCGAGCCCTCTAACTCAATAGTCAACATTCGGTTGACTTTTCCAACTTAAGCTTTCCTTAAAGAGACTAAGTGTCTCATTTCTTGCCAAAACCAATGCAAATCAACTCTCACACACCACATACCGATAAGGAAATATGAAGAAGCAATAAACGGGGAAAACGGAACAACAACACATGAGACGACGGGTCAGGTCGTCACATTTAAACAATTCAAACTATCAATGGGTTCACAGTAATCCAGGTATAACATACTTTTTGGGTCCTAGACTACTCGGGCTATAGCATAATAGTAGCTACGCACGGACTCTCGTCACCTCGTGCAAACGTAACCCCCACAAATAGGAGCACATAACTAATTTAACTCACCTATGGGTTAAATTCCCCCTCACAAGATTAGAAAGAAGACTCACCTCGCTCCGAAGACTCATAACCGGCATTCTACATTCTTCCGAAGGCTTGAACCAACACAAAATGCATCAAAACTAGCCAATTAACGACAAACAAGTGAGAACATGCTCAAATACTTGTTAACAATTCAAATTATACAAATTCCCAACTCCGCTTAGTGAAATGACCAAAATGCCCTCGGGCCCATGTGCCCGGAATCCGAAATTTCTTGAAGATAAAGGTTACCCATGACCTTAGGATCTCAAATATATGATTTTCTCTAAATTCCATACCCAAAATCGTGATCAAATTCCAAGAATACTAATTTTCTAAGTTTTCCCTCAAACCCCAAGTTTTCTACAATTTTCCAAGTCTAAATCCATATATAAACCTTGTATATATTCAAAACTAGTAGAAATCACTTACCTCATGCTTGGTGATGAAAATGGCACTCCAAAGTTGCTCCAAAGTCGACTCCCATGGAAGAAATGAAGTAAAAATGAGCCAAACTTTGATTTTTAACGAAATCCCTCCGCCTCCAGCAGTTTCCGCTTACGCGGTTCCGCTTCTGCGGAAAAATTTTCGCTTCCGCGGTTCTGCTTCTGCGGTTATGACAGCAACCAGCACTTTCTCGACACGAAAATAAGCATAACTTCCTCATACGATGTCCAAATTCGACGATTCTTTTTGCTGTGGATCCGTAATTACGATACGGATCTAATGGTACAATAAAAACTTAATTTAGAGATCGTTTGCTTAATATGGTACCATTTTATGGCCAAATAAGCGATGTCGAAACATCAAATAAGAGCGCGATTACCACCCGAAACACACCCGAGGCCCCCCGGACCCCGACTAATCACATCAACCAGTCCTAAAACACATTAAGAACTTGCTCGAGGCCTCAAATCACATCAAACAACGCTAAATTAATGAATCAACCTCCAATCCAAGCTTTATGAACTTTAGAACTTCCAACTTCTACTTTCGATGCTTAAACCTATCAAATCACATTCGATTGACCTCAAATTTTGCACACAAGTCATATTTGACATTACGGACCTACTCCAGCTTTCGAAATCGGATTCCGACCCCGATATAAAAAATTCCACTTCCGATCAAACTTCTCAAAAACCTTCAAGTTTCTATCTTTAGCCAAATGGCTCCAAAATGACCTACGGACCTCCGAATTCACTTTCGATCGCGCTCCCAACTCGAGAATCACCATACTGAGCTATTCCCAGACTCAAAATCCCAAACAGACATCGATAACACTAAAATGCACTTCAAGCCAAACTTAAGAAATTTCTTCCAAACTGCTAACTTCCACAATAGGCGCCAAAACGCTCCCGG